>PNEQ01118185.1:0-45677 GCA_003012365.1 Medauroidea extradentata
AAAATAAACACGGGTGAACATGGAAACTAATTTGACTAACCTTTGTAAAAATTCGCGCCGAAGTTAGTAAATTGATTTGTTCGAAATGAAATTGTTTTTAAGGTTTATGACAGTTACTGCAATTGTTTAAAAAATAAGTTCACTTGATTTTGTATTATAAAATAAACAAAGCAGTTATTTACGAAAGGCAGTAACAATATAAACATTCAGAATCAGTGATACCAATACACACGTGTATTATTTACCAGTGTAGCTTGTTTTCGTTTTAACAACAACATCCGCTGTTTCTGTGCGTATGCTATTTCAATTGTAGTTTGCAGCTCTGTGCTGTGCGCGTGTTCTGTGTCTGTGCGTGTGCTGTTTTCTGTGCTAAATCAATTGTAGCGGAGCCTTAAGTACAAGTACTGTTGTGTTTCTGAAGAAGTTGTGAAATTTGATTGAATTGATGTCTCTGGAAACTGCAAAGATTTTCATCATGCATAGCATAAAAAAATAGGAAGGATTGGCAGAATGCAGAATTAAATTTATCGGCAGCAAAAATAGTGAAAACAATGAGGATAAAACTCTTGTGCCTACAAAGAAGGAAACATGAATGAATACACTCAAGTTGTTTAGGTTATAATTAAAAATTGAAATATTTATCTTTTAGTGATTGTTTCTGTTACCGAAAGCTATTTATACCTACAGTGTGTTTCTTAAAATGTGATGTAAACATATTTAGCTGACAGTTTTACGTGACTGGGTGAAATATTCTGGAGGGTAGTATAACCTAATTAACTGTTAAATTTTATTGTACATGTTTGCCAAAATAATAAATACAATATTATGTTGTGTTGGCCCCTCATGTTTTATAAATTTGTTCCCACATTTTTCATATGCATTTGCGTGTTGTTCATATGGGCTGCCATCAAATGCAACAAAAGTGTAATTCAACAATTCAATAATTTTACAAATGTGTGTAAAGGTAAGTATTTTACTTAAATAATGGACCTAAGTAAATGTTTTACACGCCTTTGCCACCAATAAAAATATTTACCGGCAGGAATAAAAATTTTGTGAAATTTATGATGAAGAGGCAGAAAAAATAGCAAAAATGTTATCAGAATATTCTAATCCAAATTGATGAAATAATGAAAATATAATCAACAAAAACATTTGTCTCAATTCATTATTTACATCAAAAAATGTAATTAAATACATAGGCTGAATGTTTCTGAGGCTTATTATAAATGACTAAAAAACATATTTGGTATAAGATGGTGGAGGGTGATAATGAGTTGGGTATGAAGCAGTGTAAGAATGCAAAAGGAGGGGGGACAGAACATTCTTGAGAAAACCTGCCTGTCAGGGACATATTCCATCACTGCAGGAAGGTTTCCACGTGCAAAAATATCGAGTGACCCTTGCGGATGTTTCAACAGAATCACCTTTATGGAAATTGTTCTAGCCTATAACAACCAATATCCTAGTAAGAATAAAATAATTTCCTTTTCTGGACATGTAACATAAACTTAACTCTGTGTGTGAGTGTGTAAACGAGTATAAATTCAGTACACTCATTTCCTCGCCGAGAGGCCTAATGCTAAGACCTAAAAATACCAGTAGGTATATTATGTTCCAGATTCCAACAGATAGGTGCTAAACGTTTCGAAACTAATAGAAGCAGGAGAAAAGAAAAATTTAATACATAGTGAAACCTCGTTAATACAAACCCTGTTGATATAAAGTTCTCATTAATACAGAGTAGTTTTGGTTCACCCTTGGAATGAGGTGGGAAGTATGATAATTATTTTTATGTTGAGTACAATTTTTCTTCATACATAAAACAATTTTGGTCCCTTAAGGTTTTTATTAGATGTTTCATTGTATTTTTAACATATTATTGAAGGTATCATAACTTTTCTTTTCATGTTAAGAAAATTTTTAAAAATATAATAATACTAACTTGTTATAACTGAATGAGTTCCTGGTGTGCTTTCGGCAGACAATGTTTATTTATATATATATATATATATATATATATATATATATATATATATATATATACATACACATACATACATACACACACTACTTCACTTAGATGTTGAACCTATCACACTGTTGTCACTAAACAGTGTGTACTACAGCCATTGCACTAAAGGTGAGAAGACATGGTGACACCGTTTGTAAATCTCAGCCATGTGCTTGTGCTGGGTGAACAGGCCGTCACCAGTATGTACAGCTGGACCTGATGTGCGAGAAACAAGACTGAAAAGAAGATGAGATTTACTTGGCTAATTCAATATCACAAACTGCTACGCAATCTCTCGTTTTATGCACTTTTCGAGTTTACTGACACTTACATGAAAACCCGCATCATTTCGTTACGTTTAACTGCTGTAAAGGGGTGCTTTATTTAATTATTTTATACAAGAAATTAAAAAGAATGTGATGTAGCCTTCAGCATTGTGCACAGAATTTATTTATTATTTTGGAATTCAAGGAAGTACATAATGAAATTCCTAATGTAGTTACCGGTACATAAAGTTGCTGGGATTTTGTGAAGGTTTTATGAAAGAAGATTCTTTCGTCTCTGAGGTTTGCATGCTTTCGTTACTATCATGTAAGTTTGCAACATTTCAATATGCCTTTCACCTCCCATCTTCAGTTTAAAGGATCTGTAACATACAGTTACTGAGGCCTCGTAGGTATATCTCCTGCATCCCAAAAAGTGGCTGCAACATGTCCAAATGTTCAACTTTTCCTAGTTTTGACAGCTTAAACTCGCCAGTCAATAAAAGTATTTTTATTTAAATTATTACTTATTTTATTTTTTAAGTAATGTTATTTTTGACAAGTACATATTATATACTTTAGTACAGAGCATCACATTATTTCCGCATCTGATGTATAGTTGCCAAACACAGCTAATTGCTATACTGCCAAAACTGTTTTCAACGAATATTGTGTGACAAATATTACATAGGCTACTTGCTTAAATATGTTAACGTACTGTCCATAGCTAGAATTTTGCTACAAGCAGAGACCTCCCCTTCTCCCAAGAAGTTTGCCTATGAGAAGGGCACTGTTTTGAGTCTTGCCGCCCACTAAAAATATGATATTTTTCATGAGTGGTGACCAGTTTGGATCCACCGCTGGTGCTCCCATTGGTTGAGGTAATTCAGTGCCTTTCTAAGCAAGGTCTCAGAACATTTTAAGATTTCAAGCTTTATAGTAATGCTATTTGAGAAGGTTTTTTATACTGAACAGTGATTTTATATGCAAAGATTTATTTATACCTAAAATTTGCAGGTTATTCCCATGTAACATTTCCACATAAAATTTAGAACAAATGAATACAAATTAAAGGGTGTAAGTATTTAAAATTTTGTTTCTTTTAATTAATGTTACGATCAGCCCAATTACAGGACTCATTTTTAGAAACAAGTACATCATAATTTGCCCTTTTTTTATTGGGTATTATTATTTTTAGAAGTTATTAATTTTATTTTTACGATAGTATTTTTTAAATGCATCATTGACGTGCAACAAAATTTAAAGAATTAAAAAAAAAAAATGTAACCATAAAAGTCTAGTACATACAACCTCCGATAGATGGCAGTGTTTAAACTAGTTCTAGTTAAACCAAACAGATTGCGCCAACGTCTAGTTACTGCATCTAGTTCGACTGCCAACCGCTAGATAGCACTGTTGATGTGGGACAAAGATTAACCAAATATGGATTAACATGGTGGTAAACTATCTTGACCTTTATATGATCGTTGATCTGGAGCCAGCTTGAAGAAACCTCTCTCGTTCCCACGGCTTAACTAACCACTAAAAACGTATTTTTATGCTATATTATGTGTTTTAAAAGTATTTGTAATATTTTACCGTATTTTAGAAGCCCCGACGTAATTTATTTAATATGACATCAACATGGCGATTCTATGCCGAGAACGAGTCACTTTGCGTGGTCTGCCAGTTTTACCAGCCGAGGGCAAGTGCCATTTTTCGCTGTCAGCGAAATCAGGGGTGTTAGACGTACCAGGATCCTGGTACACGTACCAGTTTTCAGGGTGCTGTACCATGTACCAGGACACTTTCGTCCTGGTACGCAAAAGTACCAGGATTTCAGAATTTTGCATTTAAATGTATTAAAAGCCATCATTAAACAGTATTTTCAGCAAGAACCTTGCAAACAAAAAATGTGTTTCAGCACAATACTTCTGAATTCAGAGCATGAATCTGCGCATATAGTTATTGCAGGTTATTGCATCATTCAAGCTTTGGCAGATGTGAACCTCTGATTTTCTGTTAACTAAGAGTATTCTTTAAACATTTGCAATATATTTTTTCTCTTAAAATACTTAAGACATGATTTAGTACTTCATATTTTTTTCATGCCTGTCAGCATTTGCGATTTTTTTTATCATGTACCAGGTTTTCGTTTAAAGTACCAGCTTTTTTGTGGTGTCAGTACCAGGATTTTGGAGTCACCATCTAACACCCTTGAGCGAAATGGCAGGAAAGGCAGTTGCTAGTCAGGGGGGTGTTTTCCTGTCTCCCGGGCTTTCCATCGCTCGTTTCGCACGACCCTGCTGAATGCTGATGACGTCACATGGAGTAGTCGTGCCGGTCGCGCCACAGTGTGTTGCGTACAAGCTCGCGCGGCTAAAAATCTGTTGCACTAAACACATCAGAAATATAAAACTATTCAGTCTATTGACTTCGAAATTTTTACAGTATATCTATGAACTATCCTGCCAATGATACTGTATGTTAAATTTCTGTATGTCCATTAGTTAATTTTTAAATTAATATTCAACAGTGTCCTGTTCGCTACCGAATGGAAAAAAATGCAGGGCAAAATATAGTAAGCATGGAACTTTTTTTGTTTTTCGAGGTAGATGGGGGGTATCAGCGAACGAATTAAAGAGAAAACTCTATATTACATTTTGATATCTTTTTTAAAGAATTACGTGAATGAGTTATCGTTTTGAGCCAGGTAGAAGTTGGAGAATATTTCACCTGTACGCAAGATATATAGGCGAACCGACGCTGATTGTTATTTTAATAATATTTGAGTAATAATTTCACTGTATTTTTGTTTACTTGCAATGTATAACACGTTTTCACTATTTTAATTAAGAATTAGAAAATTAGTCTATATTTGATCAGCCGAGTAATTATTTGAGACATTTAAGTTGAACGTGAGTTGAACTGATATTTGAAACCCGGGGATGAATTTTAATCATTTGGAGTGCTACTATTTTATTGGTAATTAATCATTTGAACTTTGGAAGACGAATTTCAGAATTATGTGATTTGGAATGCTATGTTTTAATTTAAAATTTCAGTAAGTTTCCTCTCATTATATCAAACCTTTTTCTAATAGTAAATTACGGTACATTGCTTTTGAAATTACAATTGTGTTTGAATTGTCTTGTGTATTCTGTTGATGTGGATATTCATGTGTTACTCCCTACACACCTACACTACCTCGAAACTTACGTAACCACTTTAATTCATGACAGTACACCATACACCCTGTAAGTATACTATTACTGCTATTAAGTATTCGTAATTATTCGCCAAAAAAAAATATTTTTTTTTACAATGCAGGGGTATACAGTTGTGAACATTATGATAAATCAAGATTAAGTTACCTACACAACCCCTGTCGTTAACCATACTTCTGTTAAGTTTCCAATTTGGTATTGAAATATAATTTCATTATGTACTCTTGACCAAGTACATGTCATATTTCTCTGAGATTGGATATAAATATATTACATTTGCTTTGAACACTATGTGAGTTGTGTCTGAATTCACCCTCTCAAGGGTTGCATAAAAGTGAATTTTGGGTGGGACAAAATATTACAGCCAAATTCACAGAAAGGCCACTATTGCACAATAGAATATTGTCATTTGCCAATGGCATAACTACTGTCTCATTCATTGCAAGTTTTGGCAGTATGATAGTTATTACCCAAGCCTTAGTATCATTTTATTTTCCAGAGCATAACTGGACAAGAAAAGTCAAAAGGTTTAATGGAATCCCACAAAAACTACTATTCAAACAGTGCAATATAGTTGAACCGTTGAAATTATTTACAAATGCATAATAAAGGTTATTGCAGCAAATACAAAGGTGTCAAATTTTCAAACCAGGCGTAAACACAAAATATTTTTAACCCAATGTTGTATTCCTTGCCGCCAGCTACTCATCCATTTACTAGTAAATATAGCGCTTAGTTGAAAAAAATAAATTATTTAAGCTGCTTTTATACATGTGCGCAAATAAGAAAAAACGTAAATGTAATCGTTAATAAAAAGATATATTAATTCTTTTTCAGATATCAAGATTTTTATTTTCTACTAAGGAGCGGCACACACAAATCTATGGTACCCAGATCCCAGTTTTTTCCGCCCAAGTCTTGCTAACGAGAGAAAGGATCTAGATGTGTGCTCCTGTTATATTGATCGGCAAGCGGCACACATGTCGATGTGAGCAAAAGTTGCCTGTGTCACAAATACAATGCCTATTAAAGTTATAAATGGTTAATTTTGTCACAAATTTGTGCCATTTGTTTTGATTTGCAACTGAACACTTAATCGGTACGCCCTCTGCCCTCTTTTGTTAGAACCATTTCAATAAACAGGAATCCAGGCTGCTGAAAGTAGATTCTTTCATCGCCTTGCGTTTATCCAAACCGCTTGAACTGTCTGCTGTTGAAGCAAATTGAAGAATTTTTTTTCATGATTTTTTATGTCTCATACTGTAGTGTTTTTAACATCATCTCTACAAGTTTTGCAATTGTTACCTAGAACTGAAACCTTTCTATAATTTTAATTTTACTCTGTATAGTTAATACCACTCGCTTAAGTTTTTGTGCAGTTCGCGACATGATTCCAAACACTAACGTTTTACAACAGTGCTACTGCCAACCAAATTCTACCACTTAATCCATCAAATGTCATGTGTGTGTGTGCACACGCTGAACTCTAAACAAAACTGTGCACGTTTGCTGTCACCTCGCTGCCGCGTAGGAATGCACCCTGGACAAGCGTGCAGGAAAAGGCAGTTCATTCAGATTAAAATAAACTAGGCTACTACTTCAAACAAATGAAAACAAGAGTGCCTTTAATTTATACTGTATATTAATAAACACAAATGTGAATGCTTAACTAAATATATAGATGGAAACTTGTGAAGTTACCAGAATTTTGCAGTCACATTAAAAAAACTGTTACATTGTAAAAATTAATTTGCATGATAAAAAAACCGTGGATAATCCGCAAATTGGATAATCGAGTTGCGGATAATCAAGGTTCTACTGTATATAATATGTGTACAAATAACTTGTGTTTTATGTCTAGTACAATAAATTAGACTTTCATAGGTAAATTTCTTTACATTTAACACATCCACACCTGAAATAAGTCATAAACCCTATCTTCCACAGCAAAAGCGGGCCACAATCAGCTGTTTTGTTTTGGCCACACATTGGTAGTGCATAGAGTATAGCCTATGTTGGGTCTATCCGTATATATGTCGTTAGTGTGGAATAATATAAATCTCCATATGTATGCTTGTAGAAAAATAGTTTTCAATAAATAAATAAAATAAAAGTTTGATACAACTTGATTTTTAAAAATCTGTTCAGAATTAGTTATTCAGTGTGTGCGCGTGCGTGTGTGTGTTCAAAAAAATTAGAACCTTGCAAGTTAGGTAATTATTTTGTCTTTAAAACTGATTGTTATGACATTACAGACTGCAAATCTTTTAACTTTTCAAAGGTTGACCAACTTATCCTGCCTCATATTTTAACAACCCATATTTTTTCTAGACAGCTCGGCCCCATTTATTTATTTACGCTGAACAAAATATGTACTTCATTTTCTACTACATTTGGTCCTCTTGAGCAATGATCTATTTGGGGTCCTATTACAATTTAGGAATGTTGGCAGTCCAGAACATGTGGTGTGGTAGATACATGGTAAATTTAGCTTACAATTAATACCTTATAACATCATTTAACAAAACACAACCAATACTTACTTTTTTCCTACTAGGCTACCGTAAACTGGGGTAATTTTGTCCCACTCAAAATTGTGGTTTTTATGTCATTTAGTGAAGAACATTTCAAATGATATTTGACCGATTAAATGTATGTGAAGCACTAAGACTCCAATTATCAGTTTATTAACTAAATTTACTCCAAAAATATTTTGAATGGGACAGAGTTGTCCCAAAATGGGCCAAAGTCGCCCCAATTTACTGTATATACTAACTATCTTTGATTTCACTAATGGTAATGGTATATCCATTTTATTACATTAAATATTATATTCAAACAAAATAAAATCAAACAATAAAACAAGAAGGCCTACTTAGTATATTAATTCCTGCAAATGTACTGGGGGCTTATTAAAAAATTTTAGTTCAATATAGTACCATCGTACAGATATAGTTCTACTAGTTACAAATGAGAAAAGCAATATATAGTCAAACCAACTTGGCTGGAACTGAAAACTTGATAGAAACAAGTACCCTAATTCTGCCTGCAATGGGCTTGTTGAGACTACCGTTAGCAGAGTCAATCACAGAGAAATATTTTCTACCCTAATTTACAATACCTGGCTTAATTTAAGTTTCACTGCGCAGAAACCAAATAATTTGATATGTGATGAATTTGTAGGTATTTGAAATAGTCTGAAATTTTCTGGTTGCCACATTAGTTTAGGAAAAAAAAAGATTTCAAAGCGTTACTTTCCCGGGTGACAATCAGTTCATTTGTGCTTCATAACGTAAAATTGAATGAGATTGGGTAAATGTGTTTGAAATTGGACAACATGTAAAAAATTAATCAAATTTCTTAATTTCGCAGACATCCCACATTTTGGCTTTCCCACATGTTTAATTAAAACTCTGATGATGATTGAGAACATATATTTATGTAGTAGATTCAATAGATATGCTATTTACAACATCAGGGAAAAATCAAAGATAAATAAAACATCTGATTCTCGAACATGACATTTGTATCATAACCAACAATCCCGCATCAATATTTTTAATTGCAGAACCTTTGATAAACTGGCACCAAAATCCTGTACACAATCAATACTTTCATGCATTCCTATTGGTTGCTGAAGCATGCTTTTATTTCACACGGTTCACATAAAAACAAAAATCTTAAATACTGAGATAAGCATGAGAAACTGCCATGCAGCTTTGTTCATGCTGTCTTTGCCTTCCATTTTGTAGTATGGCCTGCTTTTTTTAATGTCACTGCCCCACATTTTTCTGTGGTCGTATCCTACATATTTCTGCACCTCTGCTCCATGATTTTTAATGTCCCTACCCGAGAATTTTCTGTTTTTCTGGGCCATGTCAATCAAAGAAAATGTCTACAAAACATTACATTAATGAAACGGAAACTCTTTATGCAATAATCAGTGCAGTATTTGGAACTGTTGGTATTAATGTTGATCAGTAGACAGGAGAACTTGAATAGCACCTACGTATTATGCGAACTACTGGCAATCATTAAAATTCTGGGGTTATTTAAAATATTTTAAGTGTTACAAAACATTTTAGACAAACCACAATTAAATAATTTTTAAGTAATGATAGCAGGATTTATGGACATTCTATTCCTGTAATAAAAAAAAATCCTGGATTTAAATTTAAAAAAAAAGTTTAATAAATACAATTTTTCTCAAACATTTTATTATTTGAAATAACAGTTAGTACTGGACATAAATTTCCACGTCCTGCAAATATTTTTAAAATGCTTTTATTTTCCTCAATGGCACAAAACTTTTAGTACATATACACCAACAACATTACACTATTTTGTACGTACCACTATACAATAACCACAGCTGAACTTGTTTCTATAGCAGTAAGTTACATTTAACAAGCAAAATAGCTGGATATTTACTTTTGCTACAATAAGAAAATTCAAGATTCGACCACATTTAACAACTCTACATTACACATTTGAAAATGACCTTGGTAATTAACACAAAGTTCACTGGGTATATTTTGTTTCTAAGGTTACATCTGACGTAAATAATAAGAAATTACTATTATTTTAACGTTAACATATAATTTGTCACACTCCGTCTTTGAATTCAGAGTAAAAAAAACATGTACTTGCAAAGGAAGCTTGTAGTTGGGAGTACAGCACAGATATACAATTTTTTATCTGCTACACTACAAACCAATCATTTAATTTGTACCTACTCGGCTCTCTCTTTCTCTCTCTCTCTCGCTCTTATATATGTATATATATATATATATATATATATATATATATATATATATATATATATATATATATATATATATATATATATATTTCCGGTAGCACATCTGTATATCCAAAATGTTAAGTTCAGACAACATGACAAGTTTTTCATGTTTCATAAACCAGAAACAGAATGTACTAACTATGTATCTTCCACTTCAGTATGCAATTACATTACAAATTTTACTGAAAATTTATGTCTTCTCCTACCATCAATTTATAATCAAATGTTTTTTTGTCGCTTTAGTCAACATCAAGAATAAAGGCTATTTGACTGTGGACAGTAATAAATATGAAATATGTACTGCTAATGTTAGCCAACATGAGTGTCTGTTGACCATACCTGAACAAGCAATCTTCAGTGTGGGAACATAACATTTCTGTATGTACACTACTCCCTCACTTTCAAGCAGTAGCAGCTAGTGCTGCATTTGCACATCCACATGCTAGAACATCTTCATAATAATTAACATTGTATGCTTTGTTTCAAAGCAGTTGTTTTAAATTTTAGTTATCATGAATGCCTGAATTATTTCATTACAGATCGTTGTAATCTTACACTGCTTTGAAGTGCACAGCAGTTCTGTTTTCTCTGCTTGGACTATTGGGGCATGCACACAGCAGCAGTGACATCATCTCTTAGTTATAGGAGATTTAAGGACGTTGGACCCGTAAAAATCCAAAATTTTATATTTGTGCCAAACACTGTTGAACTTTTACACATAAGATAACGTCATTTCCCAAATAAAAAAAAATTTGGTCCCATAGTTTTAGCATAATCACCTATCAAAGTCGCAAAATGGCAGTTGCGGTGTAGCCAAAATAATTAACTTGCAGAAAAAAGATCATTCATAATAATTCTTAATGATGTGAGCTACTTCCAAGACACTTTTGTGAACACAAAGCGATACATTTTTGTATTTTTAAGAAATTGACGAAAATGAGTAAATTTTTGCATAACTTTGACTTTTGGCTACTACTGAAATTTTCAAAACTAAATTTGTCAACCATGTCATAAAATGCATTGATACACTGACTATCAGTTACTGTAATTTTGAATTTATCAGTTAATTACTTTTATTGATTTTGGCTACACCGCAATGGCCATTTTGTGACTTTGATGAGTGATTATGCAAAAACTATGGGGCCTAATTTTTTTTTATTTGGGGAAATGACATGTTATCTGATGTGCAAAAGTTGAACAGTGTTTGGCACAAACATAAAAAAATGAAATTTTACAGGTCCAACACCCTTAACCTCCGCCCTGTGCACAGGTTGAACTGTGATCACTCGTTTTAGCTATATCTTGAAGATGTACATAGTTTTTAAGTTCGTATCTTGACAAACAGCACCTACTGGCACAGCTACATTTATGTACTGTAATTACATGTTAGATGTCAGCAGCAGTATATTTTCCATAAACGTTCAATGATTATCATGCCAGAACAGGCTGTTGTAAAATAAACATGTTTTTGTTTACAGTGTTGAACTGGAAAGGAAACTGAAGTGTTCTTTTGTTAACATAACTGTATTTTAATTTTACTGAGGTATGACATGTATATTTATTTTAAATTTTCTCGAAGAATTTGGTTCTTGCGGACTGACGTGAGTAAACTGTATGTTGTCTTTTTAAGTTGCAAGGAATTCCATACAGAGAATTTTAGCAAATAAAAAAAACTAACTCACAAAGAAAAGATATTTATGAAAAGTTTGGGCCTTCACAGAAAAAGTAGCTTTTAGTATAGTTCACGTTGTTCAGACAAATTATTACTGTAAAAATTCAACATTTTACACAACTATGTACAAATAACATCCATTGTCTGTATCTGAATTAATTGGCCCAAGGAGGGTATTGTGGCTCGTTTTGCAGGCAATAAGATACGTGGTAGGGTGACCGTCCCACATCACATTTCCTCGTCTCGAGGTGACGTCACCGGGCCAGCAGGAGACAGAAGGTGGCTCAGTAATTTAAGATGGCAGTAGCACATTGGAGGTATGTGACAGCAGCCGACTGGTATCAGGGTAGAAGGGCTAGATTCCATAATTGGCTCAACGTCTTTCCACTGTGGGAGTGCTATGTAAGCTGGGCAACAAGACAGTCTCAAGATCAATCTTACTATATTGGTCCTGCGGTCAACATCACCTCTTTAAAATTGGAGGGCTAGACATAGCTGACGTGGTGGGCAGTAATAGGAAGTCCAGTAACAAAAGTGTTTAGTGAATACGTAAAACGGATGCAGCCATTTGTTGTTTTTGACCTGCGAGTCCACAGAGTAAATCATTTGAGGGGATCGCATGTAAGGGTGTATGGAGACCCAGAAGGGGGGAGGAGAGAGAGAGAGAAAAGTCACACAGGTAGTATGGTGTTACTTGTGTGTGCGGTAACAAACCAGATTGTTAATCTCGTACCCCAGTCTTATTGTATGGTGACCTATCTCTTCTTCCTTCCTTTCTTTGGTGGTACAACCTGGGATTCCTGATCGCAGATGCCCACTCAAGAGCATCCGGCATGCCCTGCAGATCACCACTGCCGCACAACCACACAGGATGAATTTCAGCTACCGCCAATAGGCGGAACACCCTATTGTGCCCAGGCCACCAACCCCCCAGCGTCAGCAGTGGGCACAGGACAAGCAGCGGAGAACAGTCCAGATGGAGAGACAGCTGATTGAGAAGATGTACTTTGAGTAGGTACGTACGGCAGGATGGAGTGTTGTGTGACAGCTGGCACAACAATAAGTGCAAACTGATTCGCTGAGGGAGGCGGATGGTGATTATTCCCCAGTCACAATGGTTTGTTGGTACTGGACATGATGACTCTGAACTGACGAAGAAGCAAACATGGGTTTAATAGTCAAGGAGTTGCAGCTCCATGTGGATAGAAAAGATAGGCAGCTCATGTGTAGGTTGTTCCATGGTGCAGTATGGTTGAGCCAGGTGTGTTTGTATGGGCCCGCAGAAAGACAACTACATAATGGCATTCCTAAAAATATATATGGTAGGCACATACTGTATTTTAATCCTAGTTATAAGTATTCATGTATAGTATGCAACAGTATTTCACAAATGGCTGGCATACAGTGTCGTAGCAAAGTGACTGTGGACGTTAGTTGCTTTAGAGAGTGAATAATATTTAGCGCCCCAACTGGAAGTCTTGAGGAATGTTGCTGAAAGGGACCCTTAGTCAAATTTGGCTCTTTTTTATTAGTGGCAAGTAAGTTACATTTTAACATGAGTTATTTTTTTTCTACACCCTTCAATGAGGTGTTAAACAAAAAAAATGGTAACTGTAAAATGCTTGTACTGTCAAATGATACATACATCTTTCAGCTATGTTTTGACGTAACTACCACACAGATAGACACACTTATGACATCGTGCACCAGCTTTCCAACACGCACTACAAAGAAAATGCTGTCTGCCTATTGAACTTTGTTCATTTATAAACATTTTGAGTGTGGTATGCATACACAGTACATCAAATGTTGTGAGCAGTTTTGTTTCATCATGGAATGCCCATGAAGTGATAGCAAGTGAATCAAACACCGCCATGTTCAGTGACAGTTGCTGTTTCAATACAGATGCACCGATACGACAAGTGTCTCAATCTGCATAGTGATTATGTTGAAAAGTAGCTGAAAGATGAACATATCTTTTGACAGCAATAGCATTTTACAATTCATTCCCATTTTTTAAACAGCCCATGATCACAGATTGAAAGAATAAGTGGCGAGCCAGGAAGGGAGGTGGCTTGCATCTTGTCCACAGCTATTTATAGCATGCCAAGGTCGCTTGCTAGCGTGTGTGTGCGCGTGCGTGTGTCTGCACAACACTCCCCCCTCCTGTCTCTTGCTACGCTGTGTCTGCTGCTTCCAGCATTGGCCCCCTTCCCTAAGGGAGATAATGTGCCATGACAGCAGAGTAAGCTTACCTTTTTTATTTACTGTCCAGCCAGTGCTGAGGAGAAAACAAAGCTCACAAATGCGGCTGGGGGTAGCTAAAAGCAGAGGGCAGTGCGGCCCCAACCACCACCCTGCCATGCTTTGCCTCTCCCGTGGGAGGGAGGGGGGAGGGGAGAAAAGAACAGTGTCGTCCTTTTTCTTCTTTTCTTTCTACATGGAAAGATAGCTGATCACGAGACGTCAAAATTAACTTCTCATATTGCTTCCGCCCGCCACCCACGAACTTTTCTGCCATATCAAACTAAAAAAATTAGGGTTTAAAGTGCAGATATTTATTTTGTATGTGTTTTTTTAATACATTATTACAATAACGAGGGTTTGCCAACAGTTCTAACAGATTCTAAACATTTTGACAGCAAATTTTGCGGACTACATACACTGCAGAAACTAGGGTTACCGAGTTCCGAATAGAGAAATATTGAATTTTTGGCTTCTGGATTACAGGTTATTTGCACTGCATATTTTAAAAATCAATATCTAAAAAACATTTACATAATATTATTCGTACCCATTTATAGACAAGGAAGGTTAGAAAATTAACACAATATATAGATTTCCCAATTTAACAATTATTCTGCTTCTTAAATTTTTTTAAACAAGAAATTTCCTTAACATTCCAAATCCCGGGAGTTCTCCCTTAAATAAGGTCACTATGAGGGCACAGACTTTTGGTTATTATTTTGCTACCAATTATATACGATTTGCCAAATTTTTTCGATAGTTCACTCCTGTAATTTATATCCTTTGTGACTTATTCTGGCTCTTGTTGAGAGACTACTTTCGCCCTAACATCTGCCTAAGGTCAGTCATATACACAGTAACAATATTATAAACTGTATTGCAAAAAAGTTGCAAGATCTTAAAAGAATTAACACAGTCGTAAATATAATTAATATTAGGCACAAAACAGGCTACAACTTTTCCACTACATGGATTTACACTTTAATCTTTCATATTGTTTTTATAAGACAATTACTAGGAATGATTATTGCTGTACTTTGCATGACAAACATTTCATTCTCAATGTACATGTAACAATTTATATTTTCTTTAACATTTTTCAAATTACGTAGTAGTACGTAATATACTCTAACAGGTCCAAGCTTAGAAAAAATCTAGCACATACCTTACATATTTATTGTAAAACTCTGGCATAATCTGATGCTGATTGCATGCACAAAAAGTACATATCCACAACCACCATTATGTTTCACCACATATCAAGAATATACTAATCTGCTAAAACTTTAGACTTGACACGTACAATATAATATAACACGTGACAAAATTGTGTTTATTATCAGAATGTTTCCTTTGTGACAAGTGAAATGCATAACATGTAATAACAAAATCATTACTTAATTTACCAAACAATCACAAAGTACGAATTAACTAACAGAATACATATAACTGTGCTGGTTCAGGTTGTTTGAGGTTATATAATGATGTACTTTTATTCTCCTCTCTCTCAATAATGCCAATGACACTACCAAGGGCCAGTCCAGCTGGCGCCGACAATACTACTTTGCAATGAGTAGGATCTCACTCAGCAGTTGGTGCTTCTGGTGCAGACAGACATTATGATGGGTACCACAGAAATTCTTGCAATTGGTGAGAATAACAGTGTACTGGTTTCCCAATAATTTTATAACCTTCCCCAAAAGTTTAACTTTGCAAGCAGTGCTGTTGATAGGATTTTTGGGCCCCACACCATCTCAAATTTATCTCATTTATCTTTTAATTTACATTTTCATTTTGCTAGACTCTACTTAAATTTAAATAAAACATTATTTTGTGTGTGTATATGTAAATAAGTACACAACATGCACAAAATTTTAAAAATCCAACAGAAGTCAGGCTAATTTTGGTTCTGGGTCCTTGTGAAATTTAACCCCCCCCCCCCTCCCACCTACACCATTTACTCTTTGTTGGCAGCCCTGTTCGCAAGTTCTGTGAGGTGTGAAATTCTTGTTTCTTTAGCTGTAGTCTGTACTATCAGTGTAAATTAATGCTAATTATTGTACCATAGTTCAGTATTCTTTTATGGGAATACTCAGAACCAAATGAGGTCTGCAGTAAAAAAAAAAACAATTGTGAAACAATTTTGTAAAACTTATCTTGTTTACAGGACTTGTGGCAATTCTTTCTAGCCATTAGTCCCGTATTCTCCTTTTGCGCAAGATGGATTGAACAATGACTGAGACACCGCCTTTTACTGAATTGAAACATCACTGCCACATATCTCAATAATCCATATGCTATGATGCTGGCAAAACACTTTTTGGGGGGGGGGGGGGGACGAGGGAAAGGAGAGATTGCAAGAAAATTTTGTTGCATATGTTGATTTTCATTAATCATTTTCCCCATCAATATTAAAAAACATGATTGAATACCCACTGTGCCTGTAGTTCTGTCTGCACAAAAACTTTAAATGTTCCTCATAGCATAACAACTGAAGTAACAGCCTAAGCACTTCTCATTGGTGCTTCAATTAAAGTGGTTTAACTTCTGGATTAACACGTAAAAAGTTATGTGAAAAGAACATATGCGACACAATGCTCTATTTCTAATAATCCTAATTTTTTTTTGTCAATATGAAAAAATACTGAAGGTTGGTTTCAAAAAATCTATTTAAAGTCCATTATTTAATCATGTGATTTATTAAAACTTAATGATTTAGTGATGGTTAAAATTGAACTGTTTTTCAACATGTTAATTATACATTCAGCTAAATATTGGTCAAGGTAAATATGGCAATCATAAAATGACCAATAGAGTGACAACTGACTGTACAGATAGCTTTGTACATTTTATTTTCACGAGTTGATTAAGGAGAAACAATAAACAATGGACAAAAATAAGCACACTTTTCGTGAAACTTGGTCCGTTCTATTGCAAATGGATATTTTCCCCCTCAGTCTAAAAATGTGCTATTGATGCAAGCAGTTGCATTAACTTCCTTTGTAATATTTTGTGTGAAAAGTATGCAAGAAAACAAATTACCTATTTGTTTATGTTAAACAGACAAATACTAATTCATGAATGAAGTACAATAATTTAAGTTGCTGTTTTTATCAAAGCAGTAGTTTAAGCGTTAGTGTAAGACACTAAAATCTGTCGCCATGTAAGAATCATACCAAAAAATAGATTTTAATGTTTTGTATGACAGGGTACGTTCAGACTTAGAGCATTTCTTAGAAGAATATTATGTTTACTACAGAACTAAGTCATTAAGTAAACATTTTCTTTCAATAAACATATTTTATAAGTTAAATACCTACTTATTATAACTACAACTATTGTTAACTACTGTATCAATAACATTTTTCCTCACAGTTAGTTAGATCATTAATTTTGTGTGGACAAAGCATAACATACTCATTCATAATGCATATAACCAGTATGCCATTTTGAAACATGTGTATTCTTTGTTTACATTATCTATACTGTAATTACTTCAACATCATTAAAATTATTCAGATCTGCTATCATCACTTTTGGGAAAAAAACCTGTATACTGCACATGATATGTTCATTTCAATGAAATTATTTAAATATTATATTTTTGTCACAATTGTTTATTACATTACATTAACTAAGTAATGGGAACCTACTCTTGTATTTAAGTTAAGCAATGCTGCTCTCTGATTACCAGTGGATTTATTTTAACTCTAGCTTGGGAAAAGAAAACTGTTAATAATGAAAACTCAAAATTTAATCATACAACAAACACAATCAAATCAGACTTTTTAAAATCAATCACAAAAGTACTGTGTCAAAAACAAAATATCCAAAGAGCGAATGTTTATTTTTATATGTTTCAAATGCTGAGTGATCCAGCTCAAACTATGATGTTCTGCCTAACTTCTTTGAGCTCCACTTTCATTAAAATAATCTCAGTTCATTATTATAGTATACACAAAGCTTTACCACACATCAACAACATGAATAAAATAATACTACTATAAAAAACATTAGCATATCATCTGTATCATACAAATTCAAATTATGTGTAAATATTTTTCACAGTACACAATAATCAACAACAATAATAAAATATGTATAAAACATTTTCAAAAACAATAGCTGCACAGCTATAAAATTTAACATTAAAATGGCATGTAAACGCTACCATTAAATAAATGGTATTTAAATTTGAACAATATCACATTCATAATACAGTATGATACGTTATTAAAGCCTATGGAAATCACTATACATAAAAACTGATGAGACACTGCAAGTAAATTAGAATATATTAATTTTATAGATTACTTCAAAACTGAAACACCTATCCACATAGAGATATAACTTTTAATAATATATAAGGTCAACACTGGCTGAAATCACTACTTAAAATATAAAATCCACAAAACTTGCAAATAAAATTTTACACTTGTAAAAACAAACACATGGAGTACATTTACTTGCATATTCCCATCTGCTCACAGTTTACTAGTTCCAGATCCCTCCATCTAAATGAATAAATTCCGAGACAAATATTCCACTCGGTAAAGGAAAGGCTCACTATTGCAAAATTTCTATGATTCTTACCAATGCATGTAAACTACTGACTATACAGTTACAAAATTTATAAGGACCAAAACCAAGTGTACCTGATATCAATTGCAAGACCACAAACTCAAAATAAAAAAATAAAAAATTAATGGCTGTAAACTGAAATTTTCTTCATAACATTAGTCACAATTATCTGTAAACATTTCACAATTGAATGTTTCTACACATTTAATTCTAACTACAAACATCTGGACAGTACAATTTGTCACACTTTTAATATCACGAGACTCTGTGCTTCCAAATGAAAAAATACACCCCTCAAATTCTGAAGCTAAACCCTTCTTCCTCCAAATAACCATATCTATATTGCACAACCATTATTTAAACGCACATAAACACATTTTCATTTTGAAAGGTTAACATCTTCCACAAAACGACTTGGACACAACAGTTCAACAGAGAAAACTCCAAATATGTGACAAAACATCCTTCTCTTAGTATTGCCAACCACGGAAAAAGATCCCTGGAATTTCATTCCATCCACTTCAAAACTGAAGGAGATATCCATAAACTAGTTGCAACTGCAATACACAATACTTGTGTGATGCACAAATTGGCGTGTCAGCCAGCTGCATTATCAGACTGTGATGTGGTAAGAGAGTGCATTCACAGTGCATCCTGCAACTCCTTGAAATTGGTCACATACCACTTTGCCTTGGCACGCACCTCCTCCCGCACCACATTGCCACCATATCCTGTATGCATATAACAGATCATATATACTACAAGCTAAACCAGTGGCCATGCCACTCTCAAAAAGTTGTTAAAAAGTGTCAATTAAAATTACAATTTTTTTCAAACCTGCTTCTATGCAGGTGTTGTACTGAGAACATTACATAAACAGGTTTTGTTTTACTTAATTACCTGTTTGATGGTATTGTCTTATAAATTCTAAATTTTATTTTACTTTATCTTAATACAGTATTTCAATTGCTACATTACATGCTAAGTTTATGTGCTAATATTATTTTAATACTAAAAACCACATTTTAATTTTATACTTCATTCAAGTTATACTGATTCAGGTCACTGATAAAGTTAGTGTTTTGGAAGACTGTTTATGTTTTAGTACAATAACTATGACTTTGAGAAGTTTACCTATGAAAAACTGAGAAAAGGGATGTTAAAATCTTGGTTCTGTCATAGGCGGTGGTGAGAAATGACACTTTGGTTGAGTAACTGCAGATTGTCTGAAGTTACTGACATCTGTGACAACCACTTTGTAATTGGGCAGTGGAAGGATTACTGAAACGCTGTACAAGTAGATGAAGATTATGCTAGAAACAATTATCCTTGAAAAAGGACCAGCTTGGTAATGTCGTGGGGGCGGGCATCACCATCATACATTGCACCATTGCACATTCAGCAAGATGACTCGCCTGAGGTAAATGTTATGTATGCGTCAAAAGAAGTGATTAACAATGTGTTACCTGCTTTAAACACTACATCAGAACTTGCTGCTTGTACAGCTAGGACATATTAAAGATAACCAGCTCTACAGAATACAAACTATGTATATGACACCAACATACTACAGTTAATACAATAGCCTAAGCCTCACACTTTTCACAGTAACACAGAAAAAAAAAACTTAAAATTTTAGCAATGGTCTGATTCTCTGACATATTAAAATCACAAGAGGTAAACTATATTCTTATTTGTTTTAGCTTATCAACTTCATCCAAAGGCTCTTATCTCTCATCCTCTGCCATAAAATTTGGAGAATAATTTATTTTGCGTACCTGAAACTTTCTTTCTCCTCCGTTAAAAAAAAATTGTGCAACTTAATGTTTTCCATCCATTAACATGTGTTTCAGTAGTGCTTTAAAGTAGTTCATGTTTGTTTCAATTGCAACAATATTTAGAAAGGTATGCAAAGTACCAATTTCAATATCATTAGGCACTTGAAGTATGTATTTTAGAATAAAAATTGGTAAAAAAAAAAGTGTTTGTTTTCCAAAAGAATCTTAGGAACTTTTACATTTTTCTTTTAAAAAATCTAATTTCCCTGATGTTTCCCTTTGCAGTGAAAGCTGCTCGCATGGGAAAACTGAACACATTTGCCATTTACCAACTGTAGGCCTAAAGCGGGATTCACAATAAAGCTACGCGGCGCAATCAGCAGTAGCCAATCAGAGCTTTGACGCTGGTGGCGAGCATCATGAGCGTTGTAGCCATCACAGACGTTGGATTTCAAGGCGTTGGGCGCCAGAGTGAAGAAGAAGAAGTAGGAGGAAAGTTTTATCAACATTTGAGCCTCCAACTTTGAAACATGATTACCGGTAAGTGAATTATTATCGGAAAGGGTAAAGTATATTGTGTGTAATTTCATTTACAAAATCATCACAAAGTTTTTGTCCGGTAATATATAATCATATTAATAATATCTAAATTTTTTTTCTAGTTTTCCATTTCTGGTTTTATACGACTGTATTCTGTGCTAGTGTTTTTTCAAAACAAAACTTTGGCCGAATACAGTTAATTGTAGTTACTATTTTAATAATATATCTTAAGTGTAGAGAAAAAGTATGTTTACGTACTAAATGTGATACCAGGTAGCTGCACCACCTGTATCGATGATGGTCGCTGATGTTATGACGCGCAATTGTGAATTGGCTTCTCAAGCACCCAACGTTCGTCATCAGCCGCGCCACGAAGCTTTATTGTGAATCCCGCTTAATCCGTTGCCTGGGTGATGTGGTGGACATTTGGTAACCAGTGTACTAGTGACCACTTGTATATCTGACCACACAGATCAACCTCTAGATAATCATTGCAATAGCCCTAGGATGTAACAGCTAGAGTGCGGACATTGTTGTGGTTCTGCCCGACATCATATCTACAGCTGTTTTGGTCCTTGGCTATAGATCAGGTTGGTGCTGTAAAAGTGACTTGAGTAAGGATGAAGTTCATTATCAAAGAACAATAGCTACTGAAAAAATATGGATTTTATAATTTTATTGTAGAATTTATTTGAAAAGTATATTTGGCATGTGTGCATTTAAAGTAAGTATAACATGGAAAATTACTCTTGCCATACTGTTATATATAAAAGACAGTGATGACTGCCATGGAACATAGTATGAAGGTTATGTCTAGTTTAATGTATCCTCAGTGGTTGTGTGCAAGGTTCTGGTACTGAATAAACTTCCACAAATTTTACAGTGTAGTTTAATTAATCCAGTTTCAAGTCCATCATATTTAATTCTATATATCTGTGTGTGTGCATGTGCATGCATGCATGTGTGCGCACACATGCATGCACATGCGCTCATGTGGGTACATGTGTACATACTGTATTTTTTATTTTATTCAGGTTTTGTACAACTTTTGCATTCATGTGTACAAAATTTTCACGCAATATTGTTTTTCTTACTGGTGTTTTGTTTTTTAGGATACTGACTGTACACAGTTTGAAAATAGTATGTTGGAGCATGGACCAAACAGAGTCATTCAGCAGCTGGCGTGATGCAACAATATGAGATTAAAGTATTTGTTTACTTCAGAACTCGGGTAAGAGTGAATGAAGAAGAATATGTCATGATTAGGGACTGGAAAATTTCGCGAATTCAATTACCTGTATGCTAGAATCCATTGTACTATGCACACTCAAGCCCCGTCTATTCGTTCATTGTCTGTTGTTCCACTGAGTAGCAGCTAGTGGACATATAGTCGGGGCTTCAGTATGCATAGTGCAATGGATTCTAGCCTACAGGTAATTGAATTCGCGAAATTTTCCAGACCCTAGTCATGATGTACATGAGCTTAATTACTTATCACAGGTAATAAACCAAATGGAAACTAAACAAGCAGGAACGAAACAACTTTTATTTTTAATAGTTTTGTTAATATTAAAGACAAAGCCTGTGACACAAATTTTTTTGTTTACACTAAAAAGAAAATAAATATAAAGACGTTCAGCTGACGTTCAGTTTCAGTTTTTTTGTAGTTTGTTTTGGTTTGGTAAATGGTAGGGTTTTCCTTCGTTTTTTTATCTCTGCCTCTCTTTGAAATTTTGTGATTTTGCTTCATTGGTTTTGAGTTGTCAGCTGCAGTCCTAGGTTTTGAATTGTGTTGGATTCCATTTTTTTTAATGTTTGTGGATAGGAGTTCTTTTCTTTCCAGGTCGAAGCATTTGTGTACGTACGTTCGTTTGCCATGTAGTGGGTCCAATTAGCCAACGGGCACGCTGCATTGTTGCGTAATGTGGCGGCACTGGCATGAAGGGGAAGGGAGGGGTATAGGGTTCAGCCAGCCAATATCGCTGAGCGCAGCCACTCCGCCTGGAAGAGCCGACCAGAGCAGTTGTAGAGAGTCGTAACTGTGATGCGATGGGGACGGCGTCAAGCGCTGAGCCGATGGTTTTGGCTATTGGTTGAGTTGGGTGACGATGTCTGGTGTGTCTTTTCGTTTTTGCGAAGATGATGAGCAGACGTGGACTTCTCTTCCACCCTCTGGAAATCAGCGACATTGACGATCATGATCAGATTTTACTACATGCTGTCACGCAACTCCGTGTAGAGTTTGCTGTATGAGGCACCCGAATTAGAGGTATGTGCTTTTGAGCTGTAGGGGCGAGTGGCCTGTGGTCTCGGTGTCAGTTTCTTCGGATCGACAGTCAACATGATCAAATTGTGATGTGGACGCAACTTTTGTTGATGTACAGATTTCCGTCAGGATTGAGCGACGAGGCACTGAAGTCTTACTCCAGTTGTGAGAGAAACGTCATTCTCATGGGAATTATATGAACGAGAAGTGTGGAGTAACTGAGAGAGTGAAATTGCCTTTTACCGTAACTTTTACCCTTCTTTTAACGTACAAGTATATTTGTTGAGGTATTATATAATTGATGAAATTGTGTGAAAGATGGTTAATGGAACAATTTGTGTGTCAAGTGGAAGAACAGGACTGACTGTTATCGAAAATGTGCAATTTTGCGATGTGAATAATGTAAAAAATTGTCAATTTAATTGGGTCAGTAAAGTGTTGATGGAAACGGAAGTTGTAATTTTCTCAGTTGTCTTAAATTGTCCTGCCTCTACTGCGTTGCATTTTGTATTGGCTATGAATGTTAGGTAGGAAGGCAATGCATAACTCTAAAAGGTCTTGTTAGTGAGAGAATGAGAGGTAGAGTGATTCTTCTAGAGTGATCTGTACTAGAACTAACCTTAACTCAACGAGTGACTGCTGAGAGAGCCATCAAGGAAGAACCAGTGCAAGCACAGGGAGTAAATCTTTTACATAAATAAAGGGAAGGCTTCTGTCACTCGCCTTATACTGGTTGTCATAGGTTTGTACACAAGGTAGTATGATTAAAGGAGACAAGAGATCAATTGAGTTTCATAGGGTGTATTCAAGCATAGAACAAGTTGATACACTTGATACAGACATGGGTTTACATCACCTTCAACATTCCTTTCATGCGGTTACATTTACACTTAGGTCATACACAATTTGGTACAGGTAGATGCGACAAGGTTCAAATGACATCATTACAACGATACAATAACAAGATGACAGCACGGCGTATGCTGGAGAGTACAACTAATTCGTTAGGGCACTTTGGGCCATGCAACAAGGATTACTTGATACAAACATTTACAAAGGCACATCAGGCCATGACAATACTGGGACGAAAGTTAGGCCTTGCTCGTGGCCGAGGCGATCACTCTGGATCCCTAAGAAGGCAACAACATAGCTACGGCCTCTTTACATGATATGGCTCTGTGGGCTGAAAACTGACAACAAAACAAGCTTATAAGTTGATCACTCTTAATCCCTAAGAAGGCTACAACATTGCCATGGCTCTACGGGTCGATAACTGAATGACAACATAGCGAGGTTACAAGGCGATCACTCTTGATCCCTAAGAAGGCTACAGCACATCTATGGCCTCTCTGAATGATATGGCAGGGTGCCGTTGAAATTACTGAAATGACAGGGTCCTTACTGTAAGTGCGCAATACCACTTTACTTTTAGCACGTAAGGGCATGGAGACGAGACTAGGGTGAAGTTAGGTCTCCATGCTTGAGCAAGGCTGAACCACGGTCAAACTGGCTTAGCGATCAAGCTGAGCCGACCTGGCGAACGTAGGAGTGGTAAAAGGGTAATGAGATTGGGTAGGAGGGCTTAGGTGGCAGGCTACCACCACAACCCTGGATCGGAGGAAAGTTGAGGGTAATAGGGTACGTAGGCTTAGATGGCAAGCTATCGTCACAACCTATTATCCAAGGAAAATAACATTGGATAACACTGGGACTTAAGTAAATGCTGTTTTACAAACAAAGACAGCGACCTGTGATCTTACATGGCACATGTAACACTGGAATAAAAATAAACTGCAACATGGCGATCAGCAGTAGTGCGAGAGAAAGCTAGTACTTTTAGGTTATAATAGTTAAGTGATAAAAATCACGGCACGAGCGTTAACGTGTTTTATAATGTGACGCATCAAAATGAGAGTACAATTCAATTATTTCTAATAAGAATGTGTTTTTGAATTACCTTAAGATGACGGCCTTAGTGAATCATAAAAGGTGATCTGTGCTTTTCCTCTCTTGGCTTAATCATATTCCACAAGTCTCTTAAAGAGGCACAAATTAGGTGTGTGCGCAGCTAGGCACAGCTCAATTTCCGTGCCTCTCTGCTTGGGGCTTTGAAAGCGAGAACGAGCGGTTTATTGACTAAATTAAGGCCTGAGTTTTGAGGTTAACAAGAGATAGCTGATCTTTAGGATTTTTTGTACCATCTAGGAAGAGTGGACTTGGTAATGTATTTGGGGGATAGAAACACCGGCGTGGGTGATGACAAGACAGCAGTCGAACTCTGACAAAAGGTGTTAAATTGGTTTTGAGCAAAAGAGAAGGAAAGGGTTGCAGCTTCAGCCGGTGGCGACAGGGGCTTGTCTGACAAGAAATGGATTAGGGATTTAATTAAATCGTTGCCTCCAATTGATTCTTGCGATGATAATAAGGCTTTGGATTTCATAATTAAATTGCAAAAAATTTAAGATTTGAAACAGGTCGGAGAGAGGCTTTTATTGAAAAATTTAGCAATGAATTGCCTAGGCCCTTTTGCGCAAGTATTAGCTGATGCATTGGCTAGTGACAAAAGATGTAGTGTCGAGGACCTAATACTGGGAATCCATGAAAAAGTATGTCCGGCCAGTGTAAAAAAAGTGCCTGTGGAAATTAGTGTATCGTTTCCAGCGACCAGGCGAGGCACTTATGAATTTTGTGGAATCCGTGGTGGAGTTTAGTAGAGAACTGTGGGAGGATTTAGAGGAGAATGAACCAGTTAGTATTATCTTAGAAAATATTTCTCCGTTCTAAAATAACACCAATATTTGAAGGTGTCATTTAAATATCAGAAGCTAAAACACAACCCAAAAAAATTTATAACACTACACTAACACACTTCATCTTCATTTACGACGTTGTCGTAAGTTGTAAGGCATGGGAGGACGCACGGGTGACGCTGGTGACAGAACAAGGGGTTTCTTCTTATGGGCCCTCGTTCGAGCTCCGGTAGAAGCAGGGACAGGTGAAACTGACCAGTCAGGACCAGCGACGAGCAGATGTTTAAGTGGTCGTCCTCTGGGTCGGTCCTCTTCTTCAGCAGTAGACTGAGGCGCAGCAGCACCAAAGTACGGCTTCACTCTGTTGACGTGCACGATGATGGTTCTGAAGGGCAGCTGCAGCTTAAGTGTGACTGGAGAGCACACTTCCAGAACTGGATACGGTTCTTTCCATGTTAAATGAAACTTCTTTACTTGGTTTTTCTTGAGCACTGGATTCCTCAGGTAGACAAGATCTCCAACTCAGTACTGTCTGTTCACAGCTTTCTTGTCTGACTGTGCTGCTTGCTGCAGGAACGCGGCATGGTTGCGTTGCTTGACATTTTCCCACACGTCACATAGTTTTTCTGCTAACTCGACAACATGATTGTTACCAACCGAAGGTGGTATCGTCAGATGGTTCATAAGGGGTGGACATCTTCATGCCATGTATGACTTCATGCTTGTACGTACCTGGCTGTTATATGTGGCTCATATATACGGCAAATATACATCCCAATCGTCATGTCTGTTGTTCACATAGTGACTAATCATCTTTGCAATGGCAATTTCCTTGCAGATGTCCTGGTGTTGTGCGTAACTTTTTTACTCGTAACAGTTGACAGAGTTGCGTCATAAGCTCAGAGACAAAGTTCGCTCCTTGGTCAGTGAGGATCGAGTGTGGTACTCCAAATTTCAAAATCCTCTCGAGCACAAATGTTCTTGCGACTTTCTAGGCGGTTCCAACACGCAGCGGCTTCATAACTAAGTCTCTTGAAAAATGATCTAACATTGTCAGAATATATCTGTTTCCACCTGACGTTTTCGGTAATGGACCTACAATGTCGAGGCATATTCTCTGAAAGGGTCTTTCAGTTTCAGGAAGTTCTACCTGTTGAAATCGTGTTTAACACAAATAAAATAAAATAACACCTCATGTTGTACTGCATACATATACCTCGACTTTTATTTCCAAGTAACATCTTAACACACTTCATTGGAACTCATCTTACACACAATTACACGAGAGTGACACACCAAAATTTTACAGACAAAACAAAACAGCAGCGATACATAACACATATGACCAACAAAACAAAAGTATAACAAACCGTTCCTGCCACCAATGCCAATTTATCACAGCCACAACACTACCAAGGCGTCTTTTGTTTTACCTTGTGTCGTACGTCGATTACAGGATACACATGCTTTTACGGATTTATTTACTTTCTGTTGGCGATTTTCCCACCAATATCTTTCTGCCACCTTGCGGTTTGTAGCTTTTTTACCACGATGACCAGAATACACTGAGTTGTAACATTCCAGTAGAATTCATTGTTGTGACTTAGGCACAGCTAATCTTAAGCCTGTGTTCTTATAAATACGTAACAGACCATTTTATTCAATTAACCTTGCTTATTTACGGAGCTTACACTCGTCGTCCACTTGTTGGGATTCACGTGACAGGGGTTATAATAACTGCTTATCATCCTCTGACAAATAACTTAACTTACTTGAGAAATCAATTTCTGTTTCAGGCTGACTACTTCGACCACATGACTGCGAGTTCTGTACACCACCTGACTGACTTAGGTTTCTAGACAGATTCAAGGATTCAGGCTGCTGCTTACCATGGGCATAATTCACGTACACTTCTTCAGGACAAGAACAAGAAAGGATATTATCTTTTTCTAACAGCTCTAATGCTGCAACGTGCGTACTACATGGAATTTCTACTTCCACGGGACTCATGTTTACAAGATTTACAAGGGCTTCGAACTTGCCTTCATTAGGAGTAACAGTACTTATACTCCTAGCAACATAACAATGTTGACTGTTCAACACTTCACATTCATGAACAGGTTCTACTAGAACAAGACATGCACTGTTTTCGTCTTGAATACAGGAAATAGGCACAGTGATGCGGACTATCTTTCCTACACCCGGAGGTAATTTTTCGGCTGCTACTGGACGTATGGCAGCTTGAGCAAATCCTGTCGGACGAGCTTGGATGCACATTCCCTTACTAGTGTACTTAACTCGTATAACCTTATCATCAGAGCACGGGCCTAGGGAGTAACAATCATTCCCTAGATGCAGGCGCTGTTCTGCTACACTTATAGCTGGACAATATTTCTTTAGGAAATCCAGACCAATCACACCAGAATAACGATTACAGCTATTCTGCAAGACGTGAACACACATGTCATAGGCTTTATTGCCTATCTGAACAAGAAGAGTGGTTTCTCCCAAATTCTTAAGCTTGTGGCCTGCAAGACCGGATATGCCAAACCTTGGCTTGCAGAGACATCTCCAAAACATGTTGCCACATAAGAGACACTTGGGCACCAGAATCAATTAAAATGTAAGTGGTCTTCCCTGATAACTTACTTCTAGAGTCAGATCATCTAAATCACTGTCAGTTGTGGAAGCTGGTACGTGTCTTACATGGGACAAACTCATGGTTAGTCCAGTCCCTTGCTCGTTTAACTCACCTGAATATTCATCTTCTTTCGACTGCTTTTGATTACTCTTGGACGGACAATTTCGGATAACATGACCAGTTTTTCCACATGCAAAACAAGCAACCTAACTTCTTTCTACATTCTTGAATCGGGTGTCCTAACTTCTCACAGAACTGACATGTAGCAACTAATTTAGTGTTGCTTGTGAGACGGCTTACTTGAAAATTCAAACTCTTTTCCACAACGTCTATCAGCTTCAACGACATTAATTGCAGATTCAAGAGCTTCTCGGATTGTCAGTGGACGAGAAATGCGTGTGAACTTACCTATTTCTCCTTTCAAACCATTCAGAAATGCATCAAAAGCACGTTCATCTGCTTCCTGCTTGATTGCATTGTTGCGTTTAAGATTATTACCTAACTCATACGTGTTTGCATTTATTTTACTAATTCTGTTGGCAAACTGTTCAACTGACTCGTTATCTTGAATTCTTAAATGATTGAGTTGTTCTCTATAGAATCTAGTAGTATGCTTCCTACCAAAGCGATCTAACAAAAGTTTCTTAAGATGTGCAAACTATGTACATTCTTGGCATGCACTATCTGCCAGAACAAAATCAAGAGCTTCTCCAGGCAACCTAAGTTTCACGACGGCCATTTGTTCTGTTTCTGTCCAGTTACAAACATTACTAGCTTGATTGACCTTAATAAAAAATACTCTAATGTTGTCGTCAGCTTTACCACTAAATATTGGAATGGTAGGTAACACTGTGAAATTTCGTACAGGCATTATGTTACTTTGAGCTTCATCATCTCCGCTACTCGAATTATGCGGCGAGCGAGCAAACTGTTGTCTAAGTTCTGAATTTTCATGCTAAAGAGATTCTAGGCGCGATGCAAGAAGGTTTAAGGCAACTTGCAAGTCAACTTCCTTGCCTTCAATGTTTACAGTAGAAGCCATGATAACGAGTACGAAACAAATGAGTAGATAACACAAAATCACCTTACCTTGAATGCAGTATTGAGTCATCTCAATCGTGGCGAGAACTTCCAGTAGACATCAGGATAGACAGTCAACTAACTATCCATCTTCAGGCAGCGGTGACACACGGCGGCAAACAACCTTAATCGCGGAGGTATGCAGCGAGCAAGATAAACAACGCATTCACATGTCCTTGGTTTGTACACATCGCCGGCGCGAAGCTCTCATGTGGTCGGCATGACTGTAAGCAGCAACACTGCGATAGTGGCCTGCACGAAGCAAGGGTGAAGGCGAGTGACAGCGGAGAACTGCCGGCGAAGCGCGATAAGCACCGTGTCAGCGGCTTGCTTGGCGACAGACTGTCGGCGTGCCACATTCCAGAGCGGCGTCCTGCACATCTGTACTAACGTACAAACTTATAACATGCCGTTTTTCACCACGTAACATGTCTTTATACATGAACACAGCAAAGTTCATCATGAGTGATGTTCATAGTTCCAATAATACAATCGCGACACGATGAAACAATCGCAAACGAGACGAGACAATCCCGACTCGCGCCATAATTCACATGACAAATCATCCCTATGATCTATCGAATGATTGCTCCATCCCAGTGATCGTTGCTCCATCCCACTTCTGACACCAAAAAAACATGTAGGGGACTGTTTGGAGCAAAGATAGAGCATAGACTCGCCTATCACGCGGTCGTGCGTGTCTGCGGAGTCCGTCGTGCTCGGCACTGCCTTCGTCGGGATAGCTAGGTCACCCTAACTACAGAGATGAACAAATTGTGTTCGATTCAAATGCGTTTAATACGTCACACAAGACAAGAGCCCTATTGTGAGTGCCGCCTCTCCCGAACACATCATGACACACTCGTGGCTGGTTACCAACTGTCCCGCCTCCTGGTCCTAAGACACGGAGGGGTGGGGGCAAGGCGGGAGGGATGCTAGGCAAGGGGGCTGACCACACACACACACAGGCTACTGTTGCCAAGCATCGACAACCAGCAGATATACTGAGGGACTCATACATATAATTCGTTCACCATAGCTAACCCTTACAGCATCTTACTTACTGTACCAGTACCCCTTCACCCACTTTCTGTTGCAAGGAAGGTAACATTATTTAACTGTAAAAATAAGTTCACTATTTGAAGATTCACTAGTAGATAGTACGATAAACTGTAACAAGTTAAACCGTGTTATTTGCATTTAACTTTTTCAGACATTTCTTGAATCAATATTTCTAGCTTTTGAAGTTCAAGTAATTTTTCGTTTGTCTTCCTATATCTGACTGAATGATCAGATTTAGATTTCCTGTTTTTTCTGCGTGTTCAGCCAGGTCATCAGCAGATTTCTTAAGGCTGTCAACTGACTGTTGAAGTCGAAACTTCTTGTTTCTCTGAGTTTCCAATTCTTCGCTTAATTCAAGACTTTGTTTCTTTTCCTCCGTACTAATTTTCTTCTTGCGTTCTTCATGTAAGTACAACATACAATTCTGTCGAGTTCTAGCAACAGATGACCTCAACTCTTTGTTTAGGCACACATTTTTTATACCACCACAATTTTTTTACCTCTTCAATTATTAACCTCTTTGCTACATATGACTCAACAATGTCTTTTGTCTCATTCTTCACGACACTGAAATTCTGTAAGCAACTAACAATATTTCTTAAGTCTTCAGCTAGGAAAGGTAAGAGTGGTGCATTTTTAAAGAAAAGGTTGCAACACACAGGCATCAACACATCTTTACATGCTTCCTGAATAATGCAGAATGACTTGCACCTTATTTTTGTAAGACGTCTTTTTTCAACTTCTTGGACATATTTCTTCAAGTCATTAAAAATTTCAATTGCTCTTTCTGCTGCTGGCATTTTCCAACCAATGATGTTCGCAGAACTTACAGGGGATTTTTTTTTTTGAGAAAAGTTTAAATAATCTTCTCTGCAGACCAGAGAATCTTTGAATAACTAATAATTGCTTACAAAAAAACTATCAAGGTCCCAAGATGTTGACCTATTACCATGTTTAAAACAATTACGTAAGGTGTGTAGTGTGCAACTGCCTACATCTATTAGGGTGAAGCCATTATCATGTTTCAGTTCAGCTTGCAGAAGATTGAACAGCTTCCAGTTGACAGCTGGACCATCAATTGATAAGTTGAGAAGTTTAGCAAGATTTAATTTTTCTGTTGCTTCACGTAAGACTGACAGAGTAATGTCTGCACTGGAATGGCCCATAAACACAAATGTGCACATCCAATGGTTTCTTTTGGGTCGAAAGGTTTAAACTCTCATTGAATAACAAACAAATGTGTTCCAATTCCCTACAACACTTGATTGCACTAGACAAAAACTGTTTTGCAATATTGCTATCAGGGAACATATCCTTGAATAGTTATGGTAGACTTCCACAAGATTTAAGCTAGTAATGACTGGTTACACATCCATAATGTCAGAAGAACTAAAATGTGAAGATATTGAAGTAGTAGGACTATTGGCTACTCCTGAAGAAGCAGTTAGACTATTTTTAGTCTCTACTGATTTAAACTTCCCTGTGCTAGATTTGTCAACACTGATTTTCATTCAGTGCTAACTATGTAATATTTATTTATGGAAGGTTAAAAGTTGTGCACAGCTGCATTACTTATGAGAAAATTATGGTACTTCATCATAGCACTTCCAAAATTTTCAAGCATTTCAAGGGCCCTTGAATTTCTTACAACTTTTCAAGCACTTTTCAAGGACTTTCAAGGAGCGTGGGAACCCTGTAATAAGGTGGACATGGTGGGCAGAATTAATAAAAATTAATAATCTTTTTGGGGTGTAGGTTGGAGGCGAGAGATCGGGTAGAGTTGTTGTTGACAGATGGGAATAGAGTAAAGTGTGAAGGCTTGACCACTATACACTGTCAATTAGTGGGATTACCTTGGGACTTCAAATTTGCTGCGGTAAGGGGCCTTTGTGTGAAAATGATAATAGGGTCTGGTCAGATTTTTTGGGATTCACACAAGTTCAGGTTAAATTTGGAAAAGGTATTTTGAAGTTCACTTTCAACCCAAAAATATAAATAATTCTGCAAAAACGAAGCTTCAATGTGCATCCTGGGATGGTTATGATGACAAATGAGAAAATTAAGGGCATAAAAGAAATTTTGGAAGAGTTTCAAGTTGTAATTACGAAAAAAAATAGGTAAATGTGACGTTTTACCATGTAACTAGGTTTTGTGTTAAGGAAGTGAACTGTTTATAAAATAACAGATGGATGTGTTGATCTATGTAATGGAAGGAAAATGTGAATATTTGAAGTATTTGGATTATAAAGTGAGCATGTATAGCAATGTTGAATACATAGCAAAATTTTAAACTGTAAATGATTTTTGTGAAGATTTTGAAGAAGAAAAAAGTATTAGTCAAATATATTGTACACACTATTGAAATGTAATCATGTAATCTGGCCCAGAAGCCCAACGAAACGTCACCATGTTTATCAGATTGAGTTTAGCCCTTTTAGCCATTCTTTTTCTGTATCTCTGTTACATTTTCATTTTAAATCCTTTTGGTAATATTTTTATCAGTAATTAGACATTCCAACAAAATATCTCTGTTCTTGAATATTTTTTTTGCTATTATGTTTTGTTGATTGGAAAATTCAGGATGAACAGGCTTACCACCATAAAAATTTCTTTAACTGTGATCTGGAGTTGGGAAAATCTTTTTTTTTTTTTTAATATATTCACAAAGAGATTTGTCCAAATTTTAAATTTATTTTCAAGGATTGTTTCCTACCCTACACAGTATTGAAAAGAAAAAAATGTGAAATTTGAATGGGACAAGTCTCAGGAGAAAGCATTTAAAATTCTTAAAAAAATTTTGTGTGAAGAACCTGTTCTTAAGCTGCCTGATTTTAGGGAATGTATTAAGCTACATGTGGATGCGTCATCAGTAGCGCTCGGTGCAGTGTTAAGTCAAGGCGAGAGCGAGAAAGGGATTTTTCATCCTGTGGTGTTTACCAGTGGGATGTTGACTGACTTGGAGAGAAAATTAGGAGTTTATGAAAAGGAGTGCCTTGGTTGCCTTTTTGGCATGGAATGATTTCAGCAGTTCTTGGAGGGTATAGAATTTGATTTGTATACCTACAACCAGGCATTATCTTGGATTTTGAGGCACCCGCAGCAGCGGGGAAATTGGGTCAGTGGGTTTTACGTTTGAATTGATTTCATTTTAAGATTCACCATGTGGGTGGAAAGGCTAGTCCCGTAAAGTTTGCCCTGTCTCAAATGTTTGAAGTAGAAAACTTTGAAAATGTACAGTGAGGGGAACTCCTATAGAGAGAGTGAGGAAGGGGAGGAAATCCTAGGGGCCTTATTATCTTGCCCAGAAGCTTTCACGTTGAAAGAACATCAAAAGACGGATGATTACTGTTAAGTATACGGAGCGCTGTTGAAGCAGGACAGGGAGGGCCTTACATGCTTGAAGAGGAGGTGCTGTATTTTAAGGCGGATGGGAGATCAAAAAGCAGATAGTCGTTCCTTAAGCGGTCAGGGGTATGTTTGTATATTATCATCATGATTTACCCGGCAGAGGACATCTCGGGATTGATAAGACAATAGCAAAAGTTAACAGGAATATTTATTGGGTTGCCATGGGAAAAGAGATTAGGGAATATGTATGTCACTAGCTGTGTTAACTGTCAGAAGTTCAAGGCTCCTCAAAACTCTAAGGTAGGGCTGTAGCCGCCGAATTACCATCTACTCCTTGCGGTAATTGGTCCTTCTAGATATTTTTTCTAAGTTCGTGCTTCTTCTGCCGAAAAATTAAGTCAGAGGCATTGATACACGTATTGGAAAATCAGGTATGGAAGCTATTTGGGGCGCCCAATGAGATAGTTACTGACAATTTCACTGGTTTTAAAAGTGAGAAGTTTCGATGCATGTGTTTGAACTTAGGCATTAAACACTCCTACAGTAGCCCTTATTACCAGTGTGGTAATAAAGTTGAAAGGGTACATAGAAATATGTGTGTAAGTTTGGGGATCTATTGTGATCCGGTTCATGCTGAGTGGAATGAGCAACTGGCGTGGATCAATTTGGGTTTTAATGATGCAGTACACAAGGCTACTGGGGAAAAGTTCTGTGTCATTTCTTTAAGTTGTCGAATCTGGCACATAGTCTCTCGCCTAAGTTCACACCGAAGTTTGAAGGTCTTTATATGTAGGAAAGATACTTGGACCGAATACTTTGGCCCTTAAGCTTGAGGGAACCCCTTTTTCAGTGAGAAAAGCACATTCTTGCCATTTGAAGATGTTTAAGTCTAGGAAAGAGTGTTACGGTTCATGATACCTGGGTATTTTGCATTACATACCTATACATGTAAGTGCTGGCCAGTATATGTGTGACACAATTATTATATTGTCAAGTTGTAACTTAATGAAAGTTGTAATGAGGGTTATGTTATGTTATTAAGATGACCCACTTGGTCATTGTTTGATGTTAATGGAATATTTTTGTATAGCCCAGGTTAAGCTTTGTGTCTTAATACAAGTGGAATGGTGACTGCCCTACAAGGGTACTTGTAAATGAGCAGTGTGAAAGGTGCAGATGGATGAATTGTTTGTCTCTTAACCTTGGGCTATATAAGAGGTGAATTCGGTTGAGGGATAAGTAGTGGTTTTAGGTAGGGGGATTGAGTTGTTGTTAAGTTTAAGTTTTTTTTTGTAGTCTGTTTTGATTTGGTAAGTGGCAGGGTTTTCCTTCGTATTTTTCCCTCTCGCTTCGTTGGTTTTTAGTTGTCAGCTGCAGTCCTAGGTTTTGAACTGTGTTGGTTTCCCACTTTTTAAAAAATGTTTGAGGATAGGAGTCCCTTTCTTTCCAGGTTAAAGCATTTGTGTACATTCATTTACCGTGTAGTGTGTCCGATTGGCCACCGGGCACGCTGCAAGGTTGAGGATGACGTAGTGTGGCGGCACTGGCATGAAGGGGAAGGGAGGGGTGTAGGGCTCAGCCAGCCAATGCCGCTGAGCGCGGCCACTCTGTCTGAAAGAGCCAATCACAGCAGTTGTAGTGAGTCGTACCTGTGATGCGAAGGGGACGGCGTCAAGTGCTGAGCCAATGGTTTTGGCTCTTGGTTGAGTTGGGTGACCATGTCTTCTGGTATGTCTCTTTGTTTTTGCGAAGACAATGGGCAGACGTGGACTTCTCTTCCACCCTTTGGAAATCTGCGACATTGACAATCATGGTCAGATTTTGCACCGTGCTGTCACGCAACTCCATGTAGAGTTTGCTGTACAAGGAGTCGGAATTAGAGGTATGTGCTGTTGAGCTGTATGGACGAGTCTCCTGTGGTCTTCGTGTCAGTTTCTTCGGATCGACAGATAGCTTGGTCAATTCGTGATGTGAGTGCAACTTTTGATGATGTACAGATTTCCGTCAGGATTGAGCAATGAGGCATTGAGGTTTTACTCCAGTTGCGAGATAAAGGTCATTTGAATGGGAATTGTATGAACGAGAAGTGTGGAGTAACGGAGAGAGTGAAATTGCCTTTCACTGTAACTTTTACTTTTTTTTTTTTTTTAATGTACAGGTATATTTGTTGAGATATTATATAATTGATGAAATTGTGTGATAGATGGTTAACAGAACAATTTGTATGTCAAGTGGATGAACAGGACTAGCTATCATCAAAAATGCGCAATTTTGCAATGAGAATAATGTAAAAAATTGTCAATTTAATTGGGTCAGTAAAGTGTTGATGGAAACGCAAGTTCTCGTTTTCTTAGTTATTTTAAATGAGAGTAGACTTCAATGATTTCTAATAAGAATTTATTTTTGGATTCCCTTAAGATGACGCCCTTGGTGAATCATTATAGGTGTTCTGTGCTTAATTGTGCTTTTCCTCTCTTGGTTTTATCATATTCTGCGAGTCCCTTAAGAATTAAGGGGCACAAATTAGATGTATGCGCAGCTAGGCACAGCTCAACATCAAAAGCAAAGATGCCTACAGTTACAGCAGTCTGATGGGAGATGGGTTCAACACAAAAGTCATCAAAAGCTGTGTGCTGAACGGTCAAAATATGTAGCAGAAGAAACTCACCTATAAATGCATCTGCCGGTGGGCAAGCCTCCAAGTCTGTGGCTCCGTCCCCCACCAGCACAATACTGGAGTAGCCCTGCCTCTCCTTGAGCCGCCTGATGACCTCTGCCTTACCACCACTATTACATGTTGGTTCTGTCTCATCAAAACCTGCGTAGTCCCCTGCAAGCAACTTCATTATTTCACTATGTACCTCCTGTTTGGTTAACTGGTTACATAAAATAACTCTTTCTCTCATCTACAACATCACTTAGCATTTAGCAATGTCTGCAATGACCACAGAATTTTTATAGCTAAATTAAAGAAACTTAGTTAGACAAATGCAAAGGAATGGAATTACGTACTATGTTACTACAACTCTAAATCACCCAGTTCTTCAAGAATCAACCGTATTTTTTTAAACAACATTTGTGCAGCTAAAGCTACTCTATACAGTAACTGTTTCAATTTGTGTACTATTTCATTTATCTTCAGATCATAACCATATTTCATTTACTATTATGGTTAATGGAAACAGACAAGTTAAATCAAGTCTTGAACAACTGCAAAATGCTCATCACCTGATAAGGGCCACTGTCACTTATACCATATTGAAAAAAAAAAAAAAGTTACAGTTAATAAAAAGAAAAATAGACCACAGTACTACAATAAAAGTTCTGCATTAACTATCAACTCTGTTATCGTGTGGTACTCCAAGTTACGGTAGTTCCATACCTTTTTCCATAATACATGCATTGGAAACTACTGTAGGTATCTAGACAAAATTTAATGTAATATGTATTTTAAAATTTGTTCATCGGGGATACAAAATTGAAAGTTACACTGTTCTGAGACCACGAGAGAATTTTGGTAACTATGTATACCCATCACACAAGCAAAATCACACCAGCCGTTTATTGTGCAACCTTGATATGGTAATTTTTTTAAAGATTGATACAAAAGAAAAAAAGTGAGCCCTATAAAAGATGAAATTGATCCAAAAGAAAAAAGTCAGCCCTATAAAAGAGTTAACAAATGGATTAAAGAAGATACAGCATTGAAGTATTCAGCTATTTTTGTTTATTCATGACGAAAGTTGTGGGTATTCTTTTCCTAAATTATTGTGTAGGGTTTTTTGTATCCGGATTTATCTTTCCATTGACATGAATATTGATTTTGTTGTGCAAGGATGGCTGATGAAGCCTGGTCATGCAATTTCATGATTGGACGAGGAAGATCACGTGCTGGCCTTGCTAGGAAGCGTAAGGCATAGGCTTGTTCGTTATAGTTCTGTGCCAAGCCTATAGCAGGGTAGGTCGCCGTGTGAACTCGCCAAGGCTTAAGAAAATCGAGTCACGGTGCGAGTTCGCAAAACAAAAATTATTTGAGCATGGTAAATTTAACCTGCACCAGTAGCACTCGTGGCCCTCTTTCTTTATAACTTGTTTCTGTAGGTGTATGGCGGCCAGTAGAGTGTTGCGGAAGATGGTGTCCCACATTTATAATATGAAGCAATGAAGTTTTCATTGTGTTGTTTTTGAACGTAACTATACCATTTTTGGGTCATAACGTTTGTATACTGTGTAAAGAATGACCCGGTTTCTTCAATAAATGACTAAAAGTGAATGTGTATTCAATATTAATTACTGTGAATTACCATGGAGTACAGTAATTGTCCCCCGTATTGTCAGTCCTATCACCCAGAGTGTAGGATAGAGCAACAGAGTGTTTCAGGGTTTTGTTTAACGCTATCCAAGAGAGTCAATGATTCGACTAACGTTGTGTAGCATTCTGTCCGAAGTGGAACAGTACAGTATGGCACTCAACACCAATGGTACAAAGAATTAAACTGCAACATCATAAAACATTTTAAATGCCTAATAATTATTAATGATAATTTATGACAAAAAACCAAATTATACAAAATTCACTTTAAATAAAGCAGAAAACTCAATACTGAAAAATGTATTGTAGGCCTACATATATTGTATAGGTATTGAAAGGAAAATAATTTTTTTTTCAATAAAGTACCGGCAAATACAATTTACAGAAAGTACCGTACTATACCTCAAACTTATGCGTTGAAGCACCAGCAACATTTTTTTCTTGGGAATAATGCATTATAACCAATAAACACACAATTTTTTTTTATGATTTGCTTAAGTTTAAAAAAAAAGTAACAATTTACAGTACATCCTGGCTTAATGTTACCTCAGTTAGTCTTTTATTAATGAGTTTCTTGTACTTTGATATTGTAATTCACCTAAAGTTGGGCACAACTTGGAACACTTTCAATGTTTTATCTTGCATATTGTTTTGATATGCACCATCCATCTTGCGCATTACTTACACCTTTGCTCTACCTCCTCTACCTTCCCAATTAATACTATAACATAAATTACTGTGCTCCGGAAGTAGGTTACATATTAGCAAAAAAAATTTCACGCTAAGCATTTATTTCCTAACACACAAGAACATACGAATATAACCAGAACAATAAATTACATTCAATTTGGCATGACTTTCACTGTTCTTTTACTTAACCAACAAAAATATTGTACACATTCAATCAAAAATGGTGATACAGTATTTTCACAAAATCTGCTAAAATTAAAATTGGGGCCACATTGTTATTGTTAACAAACTAGCCTACAGAAAAAATTTCTCAAAACCCTCATAGATGAGAGTGATAGCTCACTGTCGTTACTCCAAAAAGTAAAGAAAGTTAACGTAAAAGGTGTGCTTTACTGGGGTACTGAGTTCTGGGACTGTGTAAATGAACAGTGTTGAGGAAATCATGGGAAAAAAATATGACCATCGCTTACATTCATTGAATGTCCAGAACAGGAAAGTGATGCAGAAAATATTCTTTAGCTTGTTCAACAAATTCCCCTGGGTGCAAGAAGGGATAGTGGAAGTTACGAAAACCTAACAGACGAGGAAATAGTGATTGATGTTACTCAGCAAGAATTTGAATGTGATAAGGAAGAATGTGATGACAAGGCAAGTGGTGACATGGAGCAGCTTATGTTGCATGCAGAAGCCTTGGCTGCCCTTGAACTCTCCTTACGCTACATTGAGCAACAGGTTACTGCTACCCCAGCTGATGTGATGTTCACCAGATGGTGGCAGAATATTGCATCAGCCATCTGGTTTACGTCACTTCACCAAAAGAAACTTACTGACTTTCTGACAAGTCTCAACGACGAATAAAGGCTTAAGTATTTGTAAGTATATATGTTCATGCTACATAGTACATTATATATGTACTGTGCTGTAAACAATATATTCAATACTATTTTCTTGTTTTATATAAACATTGTAACATATTGTCAATTCTTATTGCTTTGAAAAACTGTAATTTTTGGTTAATTATTGTTTTTATTATTTTCCCCCTACACTCGTTCAGGTTATCCATAAGTTCGGATTAGCGGAACTTCACTATGTACTATTAGATGCAATTGTGAACTAAAATTTGCCTTTTTAGTACTTTTTTAAATGCCTATCATTAATTACCTATTAAACATAGAAAGCCGATAACTGTCTCATTTTAAAGCAAAAAAAAAAAAAAACTATGTTTTCAAGCATACATTGGTATTACAAAATTATAGTGATTTGTGTGTTGCATAACCTCTATGACTTCGCAAACTAATCTGGTTTTTTTTTTTTTGTAAAACCAAAATTTTTTTACATTATGAAGGAGAACAGAACCAAGGTTGATATTTTTTCTCATTATAGCCTAGTAGCCTAAGTTGTAATTGTTGGGAAAATATCAACCTGTTTTTTTTAATCCATTGCAGACTACTGAAAAATTGAAAATTTGCCATTTATAAGGTTAAATATTTTTATGTAGGGCTGATGACAAAAATCTGGAAAAAAATGTGAGGTATACTCCTTTCAGCGTAGAGTGAAGAAATAAAAACATAGAGTTGGTTTTTTTAAATCATTTTGAGAGAAAATTTTTTAAAAAAATGTGCAATTATCGATTTGTTACTGTGAATACAAATGACTACGATTTTTAATATTTTAAATATTCTACAAACTGGAGGCGTGTAAATTTGTGAGGTAATGTTTAATACACATAATACAACAACTGGCAAGTACATAAAAATGCATCTAGTTACATCTGTTAAAATACCTTGCAAGCAGTAGACAATGATCACAATTCAATTGTCACATAGTTTTATTAATGTTCAAAAGTCCAGAAAGACTATTATTAATTTCCTCTATGAAGATGAGAGTTCGACCATTGTGCGTGAAAAACTCCATGGAACTTCACCCAAACTTTATCTTCTGGTTTGAGTTTGAAGGAAGTTTTGGGCCCAGCTGGATGAAAGAATTGAACCTAGTATTCCCTATCATCAGTCTGTGAATTGTGACACACATCTTCAACCTTTGCTAACCACCACAAGGAGTCATACGTCATACATACGACAAATAGTCACTAATCTCATCAAGGGGAAACTGAGCGCCATTATATGTGATTTGAACTGTTACATGTTCACTTGAGTATGATGTTCGACTGATTTGTAAATGTTTACAATTAAGAAATTTAAAATGCATGATTACTGCATGCATTTGGTACCTTCATTGCTTCTTCAAACAGTGAATTCAGCAATTTATCTGATTTGTTCATTTATTTTGAGCTCACATGAAAGTAATGAATGCCTTGTATCCTACGTTGACCAAGTTGAATATGTCAAGAGAAGTCAACAGTCACAACAGTTCCTTGTAAACTCGTATTCTTGCTGTATGTTTTATAGTAGCCCAAACTCCATCAGAAGGCCCCTTCCCATGTGCTGATGCAAAGAAGACTCTGCTTTTAATCCAAAATCTTTACTATGGTAACGTAAGTTAAAGAAGTTCAATTTGTTTTTATATTGGCCTACTGCATTATCTGTGAAGTACAAAACCTTTTGTATGCCTGATTAAGTAGTTTTTATGTAAGTAAGACTTACTGAAAGGAATAAAATGTAACTGTGTTATGATTATCACAATCACTGATGAAACCAAAGCATTTGCAGATCACAGTCATTGATTTTGATATAAACCACAAAAATGTTGCTTGCAATTTAACCAGTGATAAGACTGGACCTGATCTTGTATAAAAAATAGAAAGTTCTCAGAAAAATCTGCACGTGTCACATTGAAGATTTCATTTCTTCTCTTTCAAAAACTTTCACTGCTGTTTTGAAATGAAATGGTGCACTTTCAACTTTTGCAACCGTTCATGAAGGCTGTCCACAAAATCTGACAATGACTTCACAATAGTAACCAACTCACATCTGCTGGTTGATAACCCCTGTTTGAAAGTAACTTCAGCATCTGCTTAAAAGTCTTCAAAACCCAGAGAAACTTTAACAGGTTCAAACACAGGACATGAGAGATATAAGTTGCTCATACATTTTTTGCAATTAATGTCACAGACAGCAATTTCAAGAACGTCTTTGTAGGCAAGTTGTGTGCTAGATAACATTAACTTCACATTCCGATGTGCAACATAAACACATACAGAATGTGTGTCACATGTGTGAGCCAACTAACACACACCATTTAGGCCTTAGTTCAGAAAACTTAGAGAAATCAATCTTTTGTTCTTGGAAAGTTTCTTTGAACTTATAATATATTTCCTTTAAATTACACAATACCATATTTGCCAACATATAAGATGACAATTTTTACATATTTTTGGCCTTCAAAAATTGCTACTCATCTTATGTGAAGGTGCAAAAATTTTTGGTAGCCTAAAAATCATTTGAAAGCTAAGCTGTAAGCTGTGGAGTTGTATGATATTTCAAGGAATTGCGTTTTTCATCACAAATGAGAAAGAGTGCCCCGTTTTTTTAATAAAATTTACGGTATGAAATTTTGATGAGCATAATTCATAATAAAGGACACTTCCTTGGAGCGAAGCGGCGATCGATACAGCTGGAGCGCGTGTCGAGTTACTTTGTCTCGCCAGCCTACAACTCTCGGGCGGAGAAAACGAGGATCTAGGTCCGCATGCTTACATCCTTTGTCTCGCAAGTACAAAACTCTCGGGTGGAAAAAATGAGGATCTAGGTACCGTACCACACATTCATGTGTCTACTGTCTAGTACTAGGCTGGCAGACAGTAGCGCACAGGAATGCAATGATTTTGCAAGCAGCTGTTGTAGCCCGGCGTTGCCATGAAGCGTGCCTCAGTCCGGCACTGCCAAGTCGCGCACAGCTGCTGGCAACTGATGAAGTAACCGGCCGCCGCCTTGCATTTCCTTGGCTCTTGGGCGCCTGGACGGCAGTAGTAGCCAATGTTATTTGTTTATGTGTCTACTATGATGTTCGTATGATGGTAATAAATGCAATGAAAATTTTGAAACCAAATTTTTAATGATTCTGGCAAAGGAAAAATATATTTTTCTGTCAGGAATTTTAAAATTAGTAATTTACTTTTTTGAAGATTTTGTACCTTCGAAACCATGACTTGTCTTATATGTGGGGTCGTCCTATATGCTGGCAAATATGGTACTACTGTAATTGTTTTGGAATATTTTCTTTTATGCCATATACTTTTACTGTTATTTTCATCATCATTATAAAAATCTTTCACAATTGTTTTACATTCCTCATTCGACATAGTTTTAGGTTTTTTATTTTCAACTCTGGGCAAAATGCCATGTTTACCTGGTGACAATATACAGTTTCTTGCTAAGTATTGACTAACATGGAATTCTTCTTGAATTTTTCGACAGCTCCATGTTTTTTTGGCAAGAAAACTTACCAAGATAGTTCACATTCCAGAGGACCACGAAAATTAAACACGTAAGTTTGTTGAATTGACAATAATTTTACAATGTTCATTAACTGACTGCCGTCTTGTCACAAACACACTTTTTTTTCTGTTGCCAACCGTTGGTGTTTTAAGAAAGAACGAAGTACATTCACACTATTTAGCTAGACTTGGAATTAGAATTCTCTCTTCAGCTGGTTCTGCTAATTTTATTTATATTCTGAGGTCTTCAATTAAATTCCTGCATTCATAAGTCAGGTGGTATCAGAAATGTTTACTTGATGCTCAGCTACATCACATTGAAAAGTCGGTTTTTTTAAATGGCAGCTGATACTTTTTTTAATTAATTTTTTTCAAGCAACTTGTCATTTTTCACTGCTAACTTTTTGAATTTTTAGTGGTGAAACACCAAGAGCAGGACAGACTTAATTTACTGATTCCACTACCACACATTCAGGAGCAAACATTAATTTCATCTGCATCGAAAGTGGGCCTATTGTCATAAAAATGTTAAATTTTGCAGAAACAATTAGTACGCAAACACTTACCAGGAACAAGCAATGGGTTGTTTGCCTGCATATCTAGTGTAATCTGCCGAAGTGGCTTCTTTACAGGTTTACTATGTATGTTAAATGGGTATGAACATACTTTACCATAAATATGTGAAAACTTTTCCAAAAATTTTATTTCTCGTTACATATACACAAACGTTATAGGTCTTCAGATTCAATTCTTAATTTTGTTCATCACTTTTACTCATTAAATTTATGATGTGCCATATGGCTGCCACCCAAATTAATAAGATCAATAGCCACCAAGTGTTACTCAACTGTGATAAATTACTGATGTAATCATAAATATGTCTTGCAACCATTCTTTCTTCTCGCCATCATGTATGGATGATGATGAAATAACTTTCATCAAGCATTTATTTATGTACTAGATTTTATAGAGAAAAACAGAAATTTATATACTTTGTCATTGTGGAAACGAGTAGGTGCATGGCAAGAGTCTGGGCCTTCTCGCCCCCATCCACGCTCAAGTTACCCTCCTAACTGCCGGACGAGAGAGGAAGAAAGTCAGCCTGTAGTCTTTAAAAGGTAAATGTTAAATAATTATAAGATATAAAGAATTTTAGCCATTAATAAAAACATGTATGGTAATAGTCTGAGCGTAGAAAAAATAAACGAAATTGGTAAATAATTGTGCAATAAATATTGCAATTGCAGGAGTTACTGCCTTCGAGGGGCGGGGCCATCTGTTGGAAGGTGGCTCCTGATTGGCTCAATTGAACCAAAGCCTGCACAACAAATTGTGGGGCTGTTGGTACCAACCAGGAGCAAAGCTAGAGTTCGTTAACAGTTTCACAGCAGATGTTTGCGAGGCGCAGACTACAGCTGGCCGGAGTGACGTCGGGCATTGATTCTGACGTCAAGATGCCTTAAGACAGACGACGTCGAGCCACGGGTAATGGTGGGCCGGAGTGCCACCGTCGGACGTAGATCCAGGTGTCTGGACGCCTTTTAGCAGAGACATCACCAAGCCCCGTAGCACGGCAGGCCGGGGTGATACTTTCAATTTAGATTCTCTGGAGTATAATAGTTTATTACAATGTTCTTGTAAGATAATTCCTACTGAACTCTCAATTTCCTCCACTTTTCTAATGTAAATCACAAATAAAATATTTGCACAAATACTAGTACTGTACACAAAAATTTTTTTGAAAGACTTAGCTAAAAAATGACAAACATTGTTGGATGAAGAACAACATTCAGGAGCACAACACTCAACCACAGAATAAACAAGGTATATCAGAAGCGAACTTGGCGGGATTTCGCGAACTCCGAGAAAATGTTGTTTTGGTTGGCCGCCATGTTGTTAGTTCGTTCGCGGCTGTGAAGCGTTATTAGTGACTGGCAGTTTTATTGCATTATATTATGATTTTAGTGGTTAATAACATCGAAAGCCGTATCGTACATGCGTCCTTG
>PNEQ01118186.1:0-45674 GCA_003012365.1 Medauroidea extradentata
TGAAGTTACAACGACAGAGTGATTTTTAAGCTTTTTGGAATTAAAAAAAAATTCATAACTCCAAAAATGACAGTCCCAAAAATCTAAAAAAATTAATTATGTCTTATATAGTTATAAGGAACACACAACGAAAAAATGAATTGGTTATGTGATATGAAAATTTAGGGCACTGGTTGATTTGACATGGAATGACCCTATTGTATTACTTAGGTGAGACAGATGTCAGCCATTCTAGGTTCCGTATGGGACATATTGAAAGCGTTTCAGTTTAGGCAAATGGTAATGAAAATTTTGTCTTGGACTAAATAAAGTATGTAGTGTGAAACAAGTTTTCTAAAAAGCCAAAGTAATCAACTCGTAACAGTGAAAATCTGGTATATGTTTTAATTCTAATACAAAATCTTATAAAAGTGGGGTTTTTTATGGGAAATTTTTCGGATAGCTCCTCTAGCATCTCCAACTTTCGTTGCAAAACTCTGTGATGTCATGCTGTTTAAATGACTGAAATTCTTATAGTGTAACTAAGACCATTGGAATATTCTATGGACACTATGCATTATCTAATTAATTTTGTAAATGTAGCTTTATATGTGTATTTAGTTCCACATGGGACAAGTGTGAATAGTCACTATTAATGAAAATATTTCAGGATTATGTATTGCATACAATATTTATTCCACAGTGTTTTATACGTTGTTTAAAGGAGACCACAACAAAAAATCCATGTTTTAATAATAATAATGAAGATGTTTAGACAAATTGAAGGTATATTTACATCTGCTGCATGCCGCTTCATACAGCCACTATGCGAGGAAACGTGAGGAGTTGTTTTGTCGCTTCGCCATTCCGCGCCACCTGACTGCCATGCCGGGCGTGTGTTATTTCAATCTGCTGGTTGTTTTCTGGAAGGCTGGAAAATGCCTGTGTGTAGTGTCTATGGTTGTAGTAACACAACCAATAAGAGTGACATCTTTAAGCAGCAAGGGATACATTTCCACAGATTCCCGAACCGCAGTAAATCAACGAAAATGTTCAGCAAATGGGCTGCATTTTGTAAACGGAAGAATTTTTCTCCAGGTAAGTGTGCTACATTGTGTTCAGTGCATTTCAAACTTTCAGACTATGATGAAATGCAAAAATTTAATATTAAGTTGCTGCCAGAAGAAAAACTACTAGGACCTAAACTTAAACCTGGAACCGTCCCTACATTTACAACAATTGAAAAGTCTCATGGAAAATGTAGTTCAATAGCGGAAAGAAATACTTCAGAATGTAATGATAGAGCTAAAAGATACGGTATCAAGAAACTGAAGAGGTCATTAATCGTACATTAATTGTAAATTATCCATGATAACTGTAATGTACATAGAGAAAATGAAGCTGTTATGAATACACAACCACATTGCATTGAAACACAGTGCAAACTAGGCCGTGAAGTTGCTAGAAAATATTTAGTCTTAGACTCTATAAAGAAAGTACATCAGCCCATGAAAGTGGTAATTTGAATGATAGTTAATATGTCTGGTACATTAGTAACATTAGTGATACAGATAGCGAAAATGTAGAAATTGTGCCAGAATCTCATAGACACAATTTTACAATATTAAAACAGCAGTGAATCTAGGGTGAGCAAACGATCTCACGCCAAGGCACACTTTCTAACTCCAACACCACAAAATCCAATATGGTGACGTCACTGTGCACACAGGGACAGGATAATTGTCACTCTACGAATACTTAAGGTAAACTCATACAGAATTCAATCAAAAGGTTTTTATTACACAGTGTTACCAGATACAGCAAACGGCAGTCCAAAATACTTAACCGTGACCGCATTTGATTAACAACGCAAAATTAAATAGCATACTGAAAGCGTTTAATGGGGCGTCAATCCCCTCGCAGTTGAAATGGCACCACGGCACTGGAAACGAGACAAAAACTAAACGAACAGACTAAATGCGAAAGCAACGGTGAAATAAATAACCAAGTAAAAGGCTCGCCATAATAATGACGAGTAGTCATGGGTGCCGCGTCGGCCACGAGAAGATCTGGAGTACCAAGCAAGGCAGCAAGCAGAGGCAGAGTACCTCGAGGCAACCAGGAACGGCACGGCGTAGACCGCCTGTAGGAAGGATGGGAAGGGGAAGGGAAGGCAGGAAGACAGCCGAAGTCTGCCAAAGCTGTGGAACGAACGACGGGATAGGTGGGGGGGATAACAAGTTCATTGATGGGGCTCAAACGGCGCACAAATCAAAGTCTTAAAATCTTCTTTACAGCAGCATTTTATATCAGCATTATCTTATATCACCAGGTTCATGTGAAACAACGTAAGGGTGAGCTAGCCCATCTCAAAATCAGTGAAGAAAGTGACATTGGTGAAATGGAAAATGAGTATATTTGTTTCGAGGACATGTTTACTAGCTCTTTTTCAGATCTGTTAAATGTGTAAAGCCAGAGTCTGAAGCATTTCTCGTTATTTTAAAGGGACTATGTTGTGTGTAAAATCTATTTGCGAGTGTGGTAATGAATTGGCTTGGTACTCACAGCCTATGAATGGAAAACAACCACAAGGAAATGCATTCATAGCGTCAGCATTGTTGTTATCTGGCATTCTATTTGAGCTGTTCCTGTCTTTTTGCAAAGCTATTAAATTACATGTTTTCATGTATAGTGTTATACTGGATTATTAGTACAGTAACCAGGCTAGTAATAAAAAATTTTTGGATAGAAGAAAAACAAAAACATTTAATTTGACCGGAAAATGGAAAGAAACCTGCGTAGTTAGCTGGAGATTGTCAGTACGACTCTCCCGGTTTTTGTGCTAAATATCTAGTGTATTCGCGTATAGATTTGGAAACAGGCCTTGTAGTTGATTTCTAACTTGTTCAGAAAGGAATGGTAAAAGGTGATTTAGAAAAAGCTGTCTGTGTAAACATAATGGAGAGGTTTGTAAATAAAGAAAATTGTGATATAAAGTTATTCCTTTCAGATAGGCACAGAGGAATAAGATATTAGTTAAAAACAAAGTTTCCAAATATTGAACACAAATTTGATGTGTGGCTTGTTTCTAACAGCTTTATGAAAAAATTCAAGGCAATGGATAAAAAGCATCCAAAAGTTCAGGCCTGGAAAACAAGTAAAAATAATCATCTATGGCGGTCAGTTCAAACCAGTAATGGCGACTGTTCTGTTTTGGTTGATAAATTTATATCAATATTACAATACATAAAAAATGAACAAAATTGGCTTGGAAATTGGGAATAAAAGTCCTGTGAACATAATGAACTATCAGAAAACGAGAAGAAAACTAAATTGTGGTTGAATGGACATTCAAGCGCATATCAAGGCCTAAAGAAAATAATTTTAGACAAAAGTTTTTTAAAAGATGTAGAACACATAAAGCATTATGTACATTTGGGAAGCTTAGAGACTTACCATTGAATCTTAGTCTGAAATACGCTCCTAAGACATGCATTTTTTGTACAATGGCTTAGAGTTTGAGTCAATTATTGCTATACTTGATCATAACTGAAACGTAAACAAAGACAGAGTAGGTGTGAAAACTCAGTTCTCGAAGTCATCATGTAGTTGGGTGATTAAAAATAAATGTTAAGTGTCAAAAGATGAATGGAATAAAGAAATAATGAAGATAATCATGAACCGCCTATAATCGAACAATAATCTGCAGAACCGGAAGTTCTCGACCTGTTACTACCCAAGAACATTGCTCCGACGGCCTACCGTTCCATTGATGTTTTGAAAACGAAGCGTTTCTCAAGATTTAATTTGCCTCATTGAAAAGGTATGCTAAGATATTACATATAACACTGAGTGGGGTTTGTTATATGTCTTCATGAACATTACTATATAAAATACAGTTTCAGTATTTCTTTTCAGATAGTACATCTTTATGTTAGGCCAACGATCAGTTACAGTTATCATGGTGCGACTACTACACAAATACAACAAAGTTAAACTTGTAGGCAGTGACTATTCAGGCTGTAATTATAAGAGTTATATGAATAAGAGTTCATAGGAAAAAATATATTAATTATTTAATTTTATCTCTAGCAACAATTTTGAATGTCACATATTATAGACATAGGCTACAGCGCCATTATTAGGTTTTTTAACTACAATACGAAACTTACGTAGTTGCCATCGACCTCCGGAAATGTCTTCCTTATGACATCAAGGGCGCGGTATACCGCAATTTTCATCCTCATTATTTTATTTTGTATTTGTACCAGATATTTTTTTCTTGTTTTAGACACAAAATGTGACTAAATTTGGCTCTTATCATTTTTTTTTATTTCTCATAGTTTTCGCGTAATGTCTTGTTAAAGTCATATTTTGCATGTTTCCGTTTTAACGACTACACTAAAACCAACTGATATACCAAACTCAAAAAAATCACAGTGGATAAAAACATTGCAGGCTGTAATGACATGCTCATAAAATTAAAGAATGAACATTATTTGTATTTTAAAAAAGTTATTGAACTTTTTATTTTCAGTTTCAGCAGTTTTTTAAAATTCAAATAATTTTTATTCTTAAATTTCATGAGCATGTCATTGTAGTCTGCAATATCTTTATCCATTGTGATTTTTTTGAGCTTGGTATATCAGTTGATTTTAGTGTAGTCGTTAAATCGGAAACATGCAAAAATATGACTTAAACAAGCCATTACACGAAAACTATGAGAGATAAAAATTTTCACAAGAGCCAAATTTAGTCACATTTTGTGTCTAAAATAAGAAAAAAAATATCTGGTACAAATAAAAAATAAAAAAAATGGTGATGAAAACTGCGGTAGACTGCGCCCTTAACGGCGCACAGTGGTAATACAACTCTATTCCTGCAGCCAATTGCAGTCCATGAATTTCCCACAACATAAATTGTTTGTAACTGGCGTAACACCAAGTTTTAATTGCTGGATTGGCAGCAGTTAACAAATGTTTCTTATGCTTACTTTTTGTTTTCAAACTCAAATTGTGCCTCACCATTGTCAGTATTTCTGGGTCCAAAATCAACTTTATAAAAGAAGAATTTTAATCACACGTAGGAATGATTCAGATTTCACAGTTTTAACATTTTCTAACTTACAGCAGCAGTCTTCATCTGTGTTCATTGAAATACACTCACCACACATGCACCAAAATAACGTTCCCGTTCGCCGCAAAATGTCTCGCGTATTACTATAATTTTCACTGTCCATCTCGAGATCAGCAGATGTTCTCTCTGGCTCAAACTGATAAGGACAGATGTTTGTTGAAGGATGCATGTTTGCTGAATCCATTTTAACAGGAAACGTAATACATGCGCCGAAGCTGTCACAGCAGTGTGCGTGGCAACAGTTTGCTGACTGATGATATGGCGCAGTGACGTCACATGCGACTCAGATTTTCTCTTGTATCTCATGAACCAGTAAAGATAACGTCGTCTACTAAAAGGTGTTGTGTTTCTAATTTTTTTTTTTGTATTTGTAAAACTTAAGCTGCTGATGTGTTTTTGTGTTGCGGTCTACTTTTATTGAATTCATATAATTTACTTAACTTTAATGGTCAAATAAAATGAGTAGGCAATAATAGTTAGTTTAAATCTAATTTATATTAAAGTAAAAGTTTATAATTTATGTTTAAATTTTAGATCAATTAAGTTTGTACACACTTATACTCCTTTATATATCTGACTAAATTCATAAAATTAGCAGCAGAACTTTATTGTTTGTACATAGATATGAGTTGCTGCTTTCACATATATGTAAAATGCAAACCCTGCTTCAGTAGCAGATTTAAGCACTTATCTTAAGGAGGAATGGGAGTATGCTTTAAGATATACATATATGCACCCTACAAACCAAAAGCGGGAGGTCCAGGGGTCCTGCCCCAGAAAAATTTGGATTTGTAGGTGCAAAATGGTGCTATTTCAGGAGTTTCTAGGCCAAAAAATGTGAATATACTGCTTTCAAAAAAAGGTTATATTTTCTTAAGATAAATATGCTTGTAAAGGGAAATTCTTTGTGCTGATGTAAAAAAATTTGGATTTGTATGTGCAAAAAGATGCTATTTCAGGAGTTTCCAAGCCAAAAATGTGAATGTACTGCTTTTAAAACAGGCTATATTTTTTTTGATAAATTATGCTTGTAAAGGGAAATTCTTTGTGCTGACGTAAAAAAAAATTTGGATTTGTAGGTGCAAAAATGTAATATTTCAGGAGTTTCCAAGCCAAAAATTTGAATTTACTGCTTTCAAAACAGGTTATATTTTTTTTACGATAAATTTTGCTTGTAAAAGGAAATTCTGTGTGCTGATCTAAAAAAATTCTGATGTGCCATGTGGTCACCATCACCAGTTATAAGCAATTATAAATTACCAGTAGAGTAATAAATATGTCATGCTACGATTCATTCTTTTCCTCATTGTGTCAGGATGCTGATATTCTTTATGTACAGAATTTTATTTAGGAATAACAGAAATGTATACAATTTATCTTTGTGGAAACAGCAGGTGTATCTGGACCGTCTCATCCCCACTAACGGTCATTTAACCCCCCTAGCTATCAGTCGAGAGGGGAGGAAAGCCAGTCTACTGTGTTTAAGATACAAATATTAAATAGTTACAATAACTATAATGTGAGGAATTTCAAGAATTAAATAAACTGAAGTGGGGGATGTGTGGATGACGTGATTCTGACTCGGTAGGTGAGTCGGACGGGACATGGGTGACAAAGTTACAGGAGTGGACCGGCTAGCAGGGAGAACTAAGATGAGCTGGATAGTGGGAAAACGGCACACAGCGAAGCCACGGAGGAAAACCCCCTTTGATGACAATCCCAGAGTCGACAGGCCGACGACCACGGGGCAGGCTACGTAGCAGTGTATTAAACACAAATGACAGACTTGAATAGTTTTCGTGATTTACTCATCATGAACAAAAGACTGGTACTCGCAGAAGGCCAATGCCAGCTAAACGAACCTGGAGCACAAACCTCTTCAGTAGGTGATGCGGTAAAAACAGCACTGGGCTGGCGGTACACTTAATGAGTAACTTACGCCCCTAGACGCGATGGCCGGCGGAGGATGAGGAGCCCCGGGTCAAAAACCATAAAAACTGTTCCGGTAAATTAAGTTATAACTATTGAAACTAAAGAATGACGGGTGCAAAATTGGTGAAGGACCTGGGTAGACAAAATACGTCTACCTCCTCTGCGCGTCTAATCCCGACGAACTGAAACATGGTGGCGTCCCGCGTTGCCAAGCCAGCCCTGCGAATGGGGAGGTTGACTTCGCGCTGTGCAAAGTAATTCCCATTCAAACACATTAAACAGAACAAATTTGCATAAGACTTAATAACAAATGGACACTGGAAAAATAGCAAAACATATTAAAACATTTCTGGTATTTTTTGAAATGTCTTACCCTGGAGTATTCTTTCTGTTGCATCATGTTCAAGTGGAAGAATACAATACACATAGCATAGCTGATGCAACTAAATATTGACTATTGAAAATGAAAAATAAATATTAATATATATTTTGAAAAACATTGAAACAATAATCAAACACTTGAAAAGCTTAGTGATGTAAATGTATTTTCTGTGTGTCCAGGGCACTGCTGTAATTGTGTTAATTACTGACATGTGAAAATTATATAGAATTAACAAACACTGAAACCATTAAACAAAAACACTGAAAATTACAATCACACTAAAGAAACACAACACACGCAAAAACCTTGTCACGTATTCTTCCCACCCCTTTCTCTCGGTGCTGGGTGGTGAGGGGGCTTTTTCGGGAGTATTCGGCAGAGGGGCTAAGGGAAGGATGTTGTTTGGACACACGTCAATACATGTAGGGTGTTTGTCAAAGTGCAGCTGAATGAAATTAAATAATTATGTAATAAATATGGTAGTAGCAGAAAGTTACATGTCCTTGAGGGGCAGGGATATCTTTTGGAAGATGTCTCCTGATTGGCCCAATTGAAACAATGTCGGCAGGGCAAGCAACAGGGAAGTTGGCGCCAAACAAGAGCGTGACTAGATTGTTGACAGATTTTGGAACATATGTTTTTGAGCCGCGGAAGACGGCGTTGAGAAGCTGATAATGACGGGCCGGGGTAACCAAGGGAGTCAGTTCAGGCGCTGGACACCTTTACAGAGACGATGTTGAATCAAGAGATCGACGGGCCAGGGTATACCGGCGGGTGTTTTCAATTTATTCGGTATTCGGACCGGTTATTTAGAAGCGTTGCAAAGCATCGTAAGTTAGGGCAGCAGACTGCTGACGACGCCATGATAACGTTCAACGTAATTTAGCTACACATTGCTCAGACTACCGGACGTATAATAATAAGTGCAAAACTGACAAACCTTGCATAATAACGATCATGCCACAGAGGACAGCGAGAGCTTGCTACCTGGTTTAAACCAAACTTGCTGACTTCCTATTAATCCACACACTTTACACAACAAAACTTTAGGTCGTCACAATGTTAAGATTCAGGTTAGACATATCTTTTTGGGTTGTGTTAGCTCTTGAAAAACACGTGACATGGTAAATTTTGCAATAAATTTGAGTCTGCTGGCCGACGTATTTTCTCGGGGATCTTCCAGTCACTTCGTCCCTTCATTCCGAAGCTGCAGCATACTCATATCAGGTCACCCATCACAAGTACAAGCACAAAATACCTAGCTGTTAAGTGCTAATCAAAATTTATTTACTTATTCAAAAGTCTCATGTGACGGGAACATACACCCAATGAAAACCAACAGCTTTATTGAAACTAAAAAAATTTATACTGAAATTAGATGTCACGAGCCAATGGATATTCGTTAAAATTTATAGACACAAGAATAAAAAAATTGGTTGTATTTGTAAAACTTTTCTGAAAATATAGTAAAAATCCTTTACTTTATTAAATTTATTTAAATATAAACATTTGTTATTTTGTGGTTTTAGGAACTGTAAACTACAGTCCACGACATTAATTAAAGTTCAGTATTAATAATTTAACTACCACTATTCATTAAGGTTTTGCTGAAGTATGTTCCCTAACGTCGAAATTTTGACTTTGAGATGCAGTTATGGGAAAACTATGCATACTTAAATATTGTTCTTCAGATGATAATATGTAACGCTGTTTCCTACAAATTAAATTTTGGAATTTTTCACATTAGAACGACCTTAAACTGCTTTCACGGTATAAAGAACCTAATAAAAAGGAACCTGTGTCACAGTATCAGCATTACCGTCTCCTGTTGCTTCACGTTTCTGCAGTTTACTAAATATATGTAAAACAGGTTATTTTCTCTATCTTCTTAGTTAGTATTTAACATTAAAACATAATGTAAAACACTTCATAACAAATATAGTTGAAACCATTACTCATTCACAGCACACTAGTGACTGAGAGTGTGTGAAGACATGGTGTCGTAGTTCGTAAACCCCCTTTCCCCCCTCTATTCAACTCCCGGCTGTGGGCCGTTATTTATGACAGGGCCTTGATCTGACCAGTCTTTCTTTGACCTGACACACTCGCCCTCCTGCTGAGAAAGGGTCGAAAGGGACTTCACACAAGAAAAAAAACAGGAACTATATCCTCCCGCCAGCACAGCACACAGTACTTTTTGAGTAAGAATAAATCTCGCTTACGTAAAACAGAACTTGAGAGAAGGGAAAAAGTTGTTTAGCAATATTGAATTTTGCATTTATGATCATATAAAATGTTCATATTATATTAGTGTTAAGGCATTTGTGAGTTCATTTGCGTGGCTGAATATTATTAACAAATATTTATTTGTAAAAATGTAATGCTTCTTCTGTATACATTTAAAAAATTTTTTCACACTAAAAAAAAACACAGAGGTTCTTAGGAGGGGCTTTCACCCCCTCCCCTTAAATCAGCCACTGCCCTGCTTCATTTCACTTGAAGTTGTAAAGAATTGTTCTCATTCTTTTACATCAGGCTGATTCAGTCTTGTTTTAATTTGATGAACCTTGATGATTTTAAATTATTGGGACATTTCTTCTATTGTAAACAGTTTGTTGTGATAGCATGTTTCAAAAATTTATATTTAACTTTCCCTCTACAAACAGCATACCGGTAGTATTAATATTTAAGTCTCTTCTCACTTACTAACTCCAACAAATGATCTATGGTGTGTGTGTGTGTGTGTATGTGCATGTTGGAAAGGGGCTGACGACCTTGATGCAACTTTGACAATGGTATGGCTTGTCATTTCATATTTGTTCGTTCTGGCGACGAGGATGTTTTAATTGTTAAAGTATGGCAACATGAAATGACTGCTGAATTTTGGGAATGGTAGCAACTTTTTACTGTGTATTCGTTGACTGTTCATAGGCAAGCACATATTCTTTGGGTAGGCCTATTTAAAAATGTGTCATTCTTTTTTTTTTTTTTTCACATGCATTCTTTTGTGACTTGGCATTTCCTGGACCTGATTACATTTCAGACCCTGCGTTTTAATGCTTTCCCAATGAGTATTTATTCTTAAACTGGGAAGAAAACCCATTAGAGAATACAACCAGTTTTTGAAGGATTGAAAACTTGTTCAAAAGATTTGTAATAGTCTTGTACAAGAATACCCTGATGGATAATTTTCTGTGTGAAAGGGCATCACTAATAATTCTGTTTGAATTATTGATGTCACCAATCCAAGCACAACCAATAAACAATGTAATTTGTTCATATGTCTATTGGGAACTCTATATTTCATCTCGGAATATCAATGAGAAATTCTAGCCAAATCTATTTGCAGAACTATAGATTTAAGGTGCTCTGCTTTCGAAGCTTGGAAAATTCATTGTACTGAGTTTTTTTTGCAAAGCAGTGGACTTTGAATGCTGGAAGTTGTTTTTTTATCTCGGAAATTGCCTCTGAAACACTGCCTGTGCACTGAATTTGTTTTGGAATTTACTCTTTCGACACAATGCTTCTAAAATAAGTTGTAATTAGGCCATTATAAATATAGACATGATGTTAGGGTATAAAACATATTTTGGTTCTTTTCAGAACTGCTTCATACAGAAACACATTGTCACCGCTCGGTTAGGTTGGAGAGGTAGTTGGCTGATTATTAAAATTGGGGCAGGTGTACACTGAAGTGGTGCTGGATTGAAAAATGGGCGTCACCTAGCAGTTTGCCCGGGTAGGACGGTGTGTTGTCGATTCAGGGCGTGGTTTCTTCAGCTGGCGGTCCTCTCCTTCCTGCAGTGGTGGCTGATGATGTAGTTGGTGGCTACAACGTGGAAGCTCTCAGAGAAAACTGTCTAACTCACCACGTGGGTTCTTTCGTGTCACCCACACAACCCCTTGCCCTATGACTAGAATGATAGTCAGCTCTGACAAGTTATTAAATAATTCACAACAGACTTACTTGATGGGCGGTGTTTTATTTGCAACTACACAGGTAGCACGTTACAGTGGTTGCCACGTGGTCACGCACATCATGAAAATACACTTTCTCTCTCTCGTTTAAACGGCGTTTTTTAAGTTGGCCCGTAGGCCGGTTCAATTAAATTCGTACACAATAAAGATGAGTCTCTGTAGTAGAGTCCTGGTAACACTCTGTCGGAGGCGGCCGACGGCCGTAATTGCAGATTCCTCGGCCCAGACGCGCAGGTGGAGAAATTAAGTTTAAGAGCATAGGCGATAAGCGCACGAGCTAAAACACGAGGTAATCGAAGAGGGCGAAAAGATGATTAGAAAATATAAATACCTATTGCAGTTACTATCAGTGAAAGACAAAGTTGAGAGCCCTCTCCGGGATGCACGTCCTACCTCGTGGCCGACTTACGATGAACTGGGCGACAAAAATGGCGTCGTGCGTGCTCCTAGCCGGCAGGTACGTTAGAGTACCGTTACGAAAATGATAATGAAAGTTAGGTGAATACAGTTACAAGTCAAGTGGCGGTAAGACATATAAAAAATAATAACAATTACTGGTGATGACAAATTACTTAATTAACATTCCTTTAAATTAACATACAACAAAACACTGACCCTGAAATGTGTGACCATGTGGCTGAATAAAACTATAAAGACTTAATATTAAGATGGCTCTTGCTGAAGGCATGTTGATTGCTGGCCACAGCTCAGTCTTCAGTTTGTTAATGTTAGTTTCATATTACATTAATAAGCACTGTCTGATTAGCTGTGAGGCTGGTGGTGGTGGGGCGTTGTGACGTCACGTGGAGGCGACGATTCAAACTCTCACACGTTTCGCTGGCACACGACCCCGCACTAACCGGCACTGTTGGCGTTCTGGTAAAGGGGGGGAGGGGGTCCGGAGCACGCTGAGAAAACACTGTGACAAGGTCAGGACGGGCTTAACTTCCCAGACCTAGGGCTTGGGACGACGTCAACATTTTCTTAAAAACTACGCCAGTTACAAGCTTTTTATGTTCGGTAAGTTTAAAAGATTGGTGCTTACCTAACTTCCCTTGGATTATTGTATTGTTGTCTTCTTTAATTAATTTGGTATATCAACTCTTACACTTTATTCAGTTCTGTATAGGAAATGGACACCTTCATTCTTTTTATTTTATCACAGCGGTATGAGTTAACAAAGTTTTCTACTCCGCTATTCACCATGTACTTTGGGTTCTGGTAATAAACAGGAAATACAAGATGTGCCCTGAATGAATCTGAAATTGTATAAAAGTGGTACCAATCTGAAGATGAATCTTGGCATCAAGTAATGAGCTAAGATCATAGTCTTTGGTAGTTTAAAACTTTATCTTAACCTTAAAAACAAAAATATTTTTCGTTATAATTGCTCTCAATTTGTATTATCCAAATGTGTTTTATATGTAAGTGTTACATTTTTATAGTTTAATTTTACAACACTTAGGTTTATTTATCCTGGAATGGCCGATATACTTCAGAGGTAGTAATTATTTTTTAAATGTCTACATATTGAATAATTATACATATTTTTTAACGAAGCTTTGAAAACACAATGTTAATCACAGCACTCTGTCAGTAATGAAAATGGTACAACGTGCTGCACTGTTGACCACCATGCTGTGTACCTAGATGCAGCAGAGGATCTGGGTGTGCTTGCCAGTGCAGAGATGGTGCCGTGTAGACTTGTTGTGGATACCTTGCTGCTCGCTCAGCCACTACATCATGTTGGGACAAAATGTGAAGGGTCTAGGTGCGTTCAATGTTGCACTCGTGCTCTTGATGTTATTCGATAATTTGCAGCAGCTGCGCTTCACAGGGAATTACGCCAGGCACGAAAAGTTATTGCTTATACCTCTTCGGTATTATTTCATTCTTATGATTTATACATTTTTAATAACATGCTTAAGGAAGGAAAAGTGGGGGTAAATTGGAATGGCTAAGAAAAATAAAACTATAACTTTGACAACTAAAGACATGTCATGATGCCATTATACATGTGTTGTAAGTGTAGCTATGGTCAGGGTGGTAGGAGTGAAGACAGTTGATTGTAGCAGGTCTTGTAGATGAGATGTAAAAGGAGTACAAAAATAAAGGTGATAAGGAAACACGACACAGCGCAGTCAGTAGGATTAATTATTTGTTGGGAAGTCGGTCCTAAATAAGCAAGGACGAAAGATCACTTGCACAGGAGGTAAGGTAACAATCCAGGTGCGCAAACATCCTAAAATCATGGATACGTTCAAATGGCCGTCGCTATTGAGCCTGGAAGGGAACTTGTCAAAAAATTTTAGAAAATTTAAGCAGAATTGTGAAATTTTTATGTTAGCCACAGGATACGAAACAAAACCGTCACATGTTAAAGTGGTTATGCTCCTCAATGTAGTCGGCGATGAAGCAGTGGAACTGTTCAACACGTTTGAATTGTCAGATGATGATAAGAAGGACTATGAGAAAGTTGTGGAGGCATGTGCCACCTATTGTGACCCTGTGAAAAATATAGTTGTTGAAAGATTTAAATTTCACAGCCGATCGCAAGAGGAGGGGGAATCTGTTGACTCATTTCTGACAGGCCTAAAGAAGCTAATCAAGACTTGCGAGTTCGGTGATCAAGCTGATAGTGTAGTACGTGCTCGTAGCTCGGAATACGAGGGACGTTTGTTAAGAGAACCAGATTTAACTTTAGCTAAGGCCGTGGGACACTGTCTGGTAGCAGAACTTTGGAAACAACGAGCAGAGATGGTGCAAGGTAAGGTTATGGTGACACCAGTGAGGAGACAGATGGTGAAAGCTGACGCGGGGTAGAGAAAAAATGCAGAAGTAGTGTCGAGACACAGCGGTAGAGGTAAGAAAGACAACAATGTTGGTAGTAGCACTTTTCAGTGTAGTCATTGTGGCAGAACACACCGGAAAAAGGACTGTCCAGCATTTGGAAAAGTGTGCCATAAGTGTAAAAAACTGAACCATTTTGCAGCATGTTGTAACCAAACTGTCGGAGAGGTTAGGTTAGGTGACAGTTTGGAAGAGTTTTTTGTTGTTATGGTGAAAACAGTAGACGTAACCTCAGTGAAAAAGTGTGAAACAATGCTAGGTGTAGCGAGTGTAAATGTTCCTAGGAAGTGGGTTCAAGTAGTAACTGTCAAGAACAAGCAAGTAGCATTTAAGTTGGACACAGGTGCGGAAGTAAACATCATTCCCCGCAGGGTAATGCAAGCAGTAGAGGAGTCACATAATTTAAAGCAAGTGGACATGACATTGGAGGGGTTTGGAGGTACAAAGGTGAAACTGATAGGTGTGGTTAAGCTGCAGTGTTGTGTAAATTATGCCACAGACATGCCTCATGGTGTACAGTTTGTTGTTGTCGATGATGAGTACTGCAAAATGCCCATTTTAGGGTTGCCTTGTTTTGCTAACCTAAATCTGATTTCTCATGTTTGTGTATATTTGGTTCAGGGTACTGGTAAGACAGAAAAGTATTTCAGGATGTTGTATGCAGATATTTTTGGGGGCGCAGGATGCATGGCGACGAAGTGCACTATAAAGGTTGATGAGTCGGCCAAGCCAGTAGCTGTCCCACCAAGAATAGTGCCAATAGCTTTGAGAGATAGGCTGCGGGAGAAATTGACACCTCTGGAGTCGTTAGGAATCATAGCCAAAGTCGATCAGCCAGCTGGTTGGGTGAGTAACCTGTAGAGAAAGCTGATAAAACTTTGAGACTTTGCTTAGATCCAACAACACTGATTGATGCAATTTTTAGAGAGTTTCAACTGATCCCAACTCTTGAGGAAATGAGCTGCAAGCTGCAGAATAAAAACATCTTCACAGTGCTAGATTTGAAAGATGGGTTTTACCAGCTACCTCTGGATGAGCAGTCAAGCCACTATTGCACATTCAGTACCCCGTTTGGCTGTTATAGATTTCGGAGGCTTCCCTTTGGCTTGTCATGTGCTCCGGAAATATTTCAAAGGGTAAACTTGAAAAACTTTGGTGATATCCCTGGAGTGGTAGTGTATTTTGGTAACCTACTGATTGCAGCAGACAGCAAGGAACAGCATGATGCCATAGTAATGATGGTTGCACAGCGAACCAGAGATTTAAATGTCAAATTCAATGGAAATAAAATGCAATTCAAGAAGAATGAAGTAACAAACATACTTTGGGCATTTGTTTTCGAAGGAAGGTGAGAGGCCAGACCCTGAACAGGTGCAAGCAATACAGGCTATAAAAGCCCCCACAATCAAAGTGGAACTGTAAAAAGTCATGGGATTTATTAGTTATCTCAGGAAGTTTCTCCCAAATTTAGCTACCATCACTGCACCATTAACATAACTCTTAAAAAAAGACAAGCGAGTGGCAGTGATTGCCAGTTCACACTCAAGTGCTATCTCAAGTAAAGGAGTTGATCAGCAAAGCTCCAGTGCTAGGCATATTTGATCCTTCAAAAACATTTGCCCTTCAATGTGATACCTCTATAGATGGCTTGGGTTGTTGCTTGATGTGCGATGGTCAGCCAGTAAGCTTTGCTTCTCGCAGTTTATCGCCAACCGAACAGAACTATGCTCAGATCGAAAAAGAATTGCTCAGTATAGTGTTTGCAGTGCAAAATTTTCATCACTACATCTATGGCAGATGTGTCGCGGTGTGAACAGATCACAAGCCGTTGGTGCCCATCTTTAAGAAGAATATGGTAGATATTTTCTCTGTGAGACTGCAGAGAATGAGGATAAGGCTACTCCGGTATACACTGACAGTGGAATACCTTCCTGGAAAATCGATGCATTTAGCTGATTTGCTATCGCGGTCGTCCCTACCCTGTTGCGACTCTACAGATGAGGAGCTGTCAAAGGAAATGGTGCACTTGGTGAGTGTGGCTGACACACTTCAAGTATCTTCAGCCAGGAAGGAATAGTTCGTAGCAGAAACGGCAAAGGACCAGCTGCTCAGGGAGGTCGTGCGATACTGTGAAGAAGGATGGCCAGAACACAGACGTAACTGCCTGATGGAGACACAAGTGTTTTTTGGCCAACAACATGACTTACATGTTGACAAAGACTTGCTGTTTCTTGGGGACCGGGTGTTGGTTCCTCATGCTTTACGAACTGTGATGTTGAAGCTATTCCATGAAGGTCATCTTGGTATTGAGAGAACTAAGTCCAGGGCGAGGCCGGTGCTGTATTGGCCTAAGATGTCTGATGACATAGAGAAAGTAGTCAACAGTTGTGAATTGTGCCAAAAACTTCGTAACCACTGTCCACGGGAACCACTTATTCCTCATGCCATTCCACATCTACCATTCGAAAAAATTGGAGTCGTTATCTGTGACTATGCTGGACACAGCTGTCTGGTTGCAATTGATTATTATTCCAAATGGGTGGAAGTTCTTCTGTTGTCGAGCAAACAAGCAAGAGATGTGATTAAAACTATGACAGTTTTGTTCGCAACACATGGTGTACCTCGGGTGGTGGTCCCTGACAATATGCTGTTCAGTTCCTATCTCTACAAACAGTTTGCACATTCCTGGGACTTTGAAATAATAACGACGAGCCCATACTATCCCGGGTCCAACAGTCAAGCAGAAAGAGCAGTTCAAATGGCCAAGAATATGTTGAAGTGTTCAGTGCGAGGTGAGGAATTCCAAATAATGCTTTTGGAATACAGGAACACACAGCTGGCTGGTGTGGGTCTAACGCCAGTCCAGCTGCTCATGAGTCGACGAATGCGTACAAAAGTGCTCATGAAACTGAAATTGCTGACCCCACACGTTGATAAAAATGTGATTCAGGCATTATTAGATAGGCAGCTTAAAAGTAAACAACACCATGATCAGCGAACCAAAGAGAAGTCAACGTTTCAGTCCACTGAGAGAGTGTTGCTGAGGAAAGATGGTCAGCGGGAGCCTGCCGAAGTTGAGAAGCCAGCTGCTACCCCAAGGTCATATTGGGTGAGAGACAAGAATAACAGCCTCATAAGAAGGAACTCCTTCCAGTTACGGACATCTAGTCTGAATCCTGAGGCTCACTCCAGAAACTCTAGTCTTGGTCCTGAGTTCAAGGGATTTTCTGAAGGAGAGGCAGCTGGTCCGGTTGTTCAGTTGAGCTGCAAAGACAGATCATATGCTGAACCTAGGAAGGATGTTGCACCACAAGCACAGGAGATGGCGAGGGTAGTAGGAAAGGCAGCCCAGATGCACGACTTCCAGTTGACTCGGCCTACACATTCACGGTCAGGACGTGAGATTAAAGTACCAGCAAAGTGTAGGGACTGAAACAAGTTGTTGCATAGGAGGGAAAAAATGACGTTCAGTGTAATTACAATTACTTTTATGGCAATGTATTATCTGAGAGTGAGAAATGTGCATTAGTTGATGGTATAGTTATAAAGTGGGTTTAGTGTTGTGGCCATAAGGCCAGGGTGACGAATAAATAGTTCCACTAAAGTTATTTTGTTGAGGTCGTCAATCATCAATGGTAAATGTTCTGTTCTTGTATATTTGTTAAGTGTGCTAGTCTGTGGCTGTACAGGGTTGTATGTATCAAGTGGTACTGATGACATTTGAAAATGTCTTAAGGAGGGAGATGTTGTGAGTGTAGCTATGGTCAGGTTGGTAGGAATGAAGACAGTTGATTGCAGCAGGTCTTGTAGATGAGATGTAATGTAAGAGATGTAAAAGGAGTACAAAAATAAAGGTGATAAGGAAACACGACAACATGTATATACACCAACATATCACTGGTACAACTGTCCTACTGTAGTTTTTTGATGATTATCTTAAACTAAATTTGAAAATAAATTTAAACTGTGCATACGAGTAATCTTTATCCTGAAGTATGGTTAAATAGTTCACTGCTTTGACTAATATGGTCAGTTGTGAAGAAATATGTAAAAAATAATTGAAGTGAAGAGAAGAAGTAAATACATTCAACACCACCAAAGATGTAGATTGTTTAAGTGTGAAACTACAGGACGAACACGAGGAATGTTGTCAACATGAAAGGACAGTGAGAAAGAAAGTTTACTAAAGAAATTGGTTCAATGTGTGTGAAAATGATCATAGAGGGATCCCATTACGGGTATGTAGCAAAAGTTATTTCAGGAATGTGATGTAAATTTTCCCTGATGCAAGTTTTCATCCAGGTCGTGAAGCTCCATTACACCTTTTCCAGAGTCTCTGCATTTATTAACTTTACCTCCCCATGAATGGCCTCCTTCCTTTCATTCAAAGTATGGTGTTTGTCTCGATACACCAGATTCTTTAAATAAGCTCACAAAAAAGTTGCACGTAGATGTGGGGATCTATGAGGCTGGGGCACATCACAGAGCAATGTCGTCCTCATAATGTTAACCTTTGCCACGCAATGTGGCAACCATCTTGATGTTGGTTGGTCTGCTTGGAACTGTTCTATACCGGCCGACATTGAAATAATAATGAAATGATTTTTGCGATGCCACCACCAAGTCACAGTTTCTCACGAATGTGTCATACGCAAACCTACTGTGTTCAAGTGACCACAACTCCAGTCCTACTGAAATGGCAATGTGTTATGCGGTGACTGCCCATGCCCTTTTCTCTTCATGGTCTCGCTTTGTTCGGTACAGTACGTTTAATTATAACAATGCTTGTTGTGATCAGCCTGTATAAAAACATGTCAAAAATTAAAATTTTATTGTAGTCTGTACAGAATATATTTTAAACTATTAAGAACAACACATTTGTATTTACATAATACCGAACAATGGTTAATATTAATGCATTGATACCAAAATGTAGCCTTGAGGAAAATATTGAATTAGGCAATAAAAAATAATTATTATTTTAAGCATTTGTAATATCTTTGTATTAATTTTGTGGCCTAACTTTTCAAAAATAAAAATATAAAATTAAAAAAAATTATGGTTTTTCATAAAACTTTTATTCAGAAATGAAAATTTTGAAAAATTCTCGTAGCACCAATAAAAAAAAAAACTTAAAATAAAATCCTTTAAAAAAATTTTCATTGATGACAAAGTATATCAGGGTTTGTAAGGTCCTTAGAAGTCCTTAATTGTTCACATTGATTTTAAGGGACCTTTAAGGCCTGTATTACCACCTCCTGATAAAACTGGCTGATTACTATCTGCTGGATAGGCTATCAGCTACTTGTATTTAGCCATTGAATATTACGACCTCTAGATAGTAACCGGATAACTATCAGGTAGATATTCGGAGGTACTTGGTTAATTTTTTCGTAAGTTGGTAGTAAAAATGTAGCTAACTGTATGCTTTTTAATTGAAATTTGTTTCGTTGGGTTGTTGTGGTTTTAAGGTTTCGCGAATATTACAAATTGTCACTGTTTCTTATGTTTAACATAATCATTAAGTAAATTATTGATTAAAATACAGATATCAAATAAAATAATAAACCAAGATAAATTTAACTTTATAATTCACACATGCAACACGATAAATACTTGTTAAAAAAAAGTTGTTAAAATTGTGTTAATAATCGCTTCGAAACAAAAAAAATCCTAACATGACCAATTTATACAGAAATATCTACTTAATTATTAATAATCTCATAATTTATGTTACATTTCTTGCAGTCATGGTCATATAATATGACCGTGCTTGCAGTCTCCAAAATTTAGGTCTCCATTTTGTGAAGTAGGAGCCTAACCTCAACTTCATGATTTAACAAACAAATACGACGCCATTTTTGTTCCAATTACTTGTTTAACTTCTGGATAAGTACCTATCAGCAGGTCGTAGTAGCTGATAGCCTATCCAGTGGATAGTCTCTAAGATAAGCGTTATCAGAGGGTCGTAATACACTTTTTTGGACTGTCTTCTAGATATGTTTAATCCAGAACTTTATCAGGAGGTGGTAATACAGGCCCGTCAAGTCCTTATTTTATCATATGGTTCTTAAAAGTCCTTAATTTTGCTACTTTTTTGTACGGAAATTGTATACCTCTAACGATTTGACGGAAACTTGTAACATTTTACTGATTTTTAGACGCTGTCGATTAAGATGCACATTTTTAAAGTCAGAAATAAAAAAATAAAAAAAACAGTTTGGCTCAGTTCTACCAACATTAAAAACTTCATTTCTAATCATGTTTCATTCAAATAACATGTACTAATGGCCGTAAAATAATTTTAAGGAGAATTTATCAGTTGGTCACAATGAGTAAGACGTACGAACCAATGAGAAAATTACAGTTGAAAGCCAATCTATGGCTTTCTTCAATAGGCAGTTTCAAAATGGCAAGTGCGCGTCAGATTTATTTGGAATCCTTCGGACGGTGTCAATAGATTCTTCGCACATGGAAGCTTTTCAGTTTGATGATGAAACACTATTCTGCAATTCTTTTATTACGAATCACATATACGGATACTGTTATAACGTGTCAAAGTCTGAAGTTAGAAAGACATGACGTGTGTTTGAGATTATGCCTTATCTATTAATACAAACAACACAATATGTATTTGGAGCAAAATATGTCTGTGAAGTGTACAAAAAGGAATTTCGCTCTTAGTGAAATTCATGTTTATTATTATTTGTGCCTACAACACTAAAATGTGAAATTAATATTGGCAACAACAGGAAATATATATAGTGTAAAGATTAAACGAAAATTATTGTTTATAACTAATTACAAGAACTTGTGTGCTTTCAAAATGTCATAAATGTCCTGGGATATTGATGTACAGAATTGCATAATCTGTTAGTAAAAAGAGCTACTGAAGGAAATGAAGTACAAACAGTGGTTGTCAATGTATTGATGTGAACTTTCTACCCTTGTGAAAACTTGACTTTGTGATTGATGAAGGAAAAATTATTAAAATTAAAAATCTCATTATTTTATTGCAATAAGTCAGTCTGAATTCCTGATATAAAAGAAGACTGCATTACTTTTGTTAAATGCTTAATTTTGGAAAATATCTCAGTAAATTATACTGTGATGCAAGATAAAATGTAGTGGTTACACTGTGTTAAATACAAGTCACAATACACCCATTTGTTGTGCATTACATAAGACATTGATTCCACAAAATGTGAAACGTTTTGTGTTAGCGACTATTACACCCACAATGCCGTAGCTGTTCAGCAACTTGATACGGAAACAAAAATAAAATACTAACTTTGCTAAGCACGAAGATTTTTTGGGTCTCTGTGTGGAATGGTATTTATTTTACCACATCCGTGTGATGGTGTCGGTGGTACCGTTAACTGGCTTGTGACAATGACTAGAGTACAGAGATTCACTGAAAACTTTATTGTATCACTAAACGAAATGTATAAAAATTTTGTTCAAGCAAAATTTCTTCAATAGGATTTTTATTGATTCTTTGGAAAATATTATTGCGCCACATTTTTATTTAGGTACATAATTTAACTGATTATAATTTTTCTTCAATTGTACTTTTTTTTTGGTTCAGATGGGCTTGTTTTTGTATCTCATCTCGTAAGTCAGAGTTGTTTATAATGAGCAGCTTAACATGTACACAGATAACATCAGAGTTAACCTCGTTTAGGCCATCTGTGTAGTGAAGCATTTGTCTGAATTGCTTGCACGTGGTATTATTTCCAGCCTCATGCCTTTACTGACATTTATATTTATGCAAGCTCTGTTAACTCTAGCGGAATTAGTCACTGGCCATCTGGTGTGAACAATTACATTTTTGCATCAGCACAGCTGTAGATTGTTGGCTGCGATAAAGCCAGGGATGTCTTCGTTCTGATTCTTCCACCCTCCTTCCACTTCTCCTCTGTGTCTTGGCCACTTTGTTACCTTCCACCCCCTCTGCTCTATCCCATTGCTATCAACTGTTCGACCTAATCTTTTTTCTCCCTCTTCCCTCTTTCCAGTTTCTCGTATCCTTCCTTATATTGTGTTTGGGCTGCTGTCTAAAGATAGAGCTATAGCACTCTATTGGTAGCCCTGTGAAGTTAAGTTGTCCAGCCTGTAGAGCTTCAATTATTTTGGTGTTCATGCATCATTTCTGGTTGTGTGACTGTTATCAATGACGTTAAATATTTTTATCAGTGAAGTATTTTTTTTTGCATGAGTGTTTATCAAGGTTGCCAAAACATCTCGGAGTAATTTCATTTAGTAAAGATTAGACTAGAGTGGACTTGGCTAGTACGTATAAATTCTCGGAGTAGTTTCCAAGGTAAACACGTATAGTTCACAGGTTTGACACCACGTCGCGCATCCGTTTTTTGGTTAACGTCTCGCTGAGGCTTGCAGTGCTGTCGCGGTCATCATCTACCGCCTCTCTCTGTCACAGTCCCTCTCTGTCGCTCCAGGGACAAACCTGCTTTTGAGGGTGGGAGGAAATGGCACGAGACCTTGCCTGCCTCCTCGGAGTTGCCGTCAACACACCCTTGTCACAGACGACGCCCTCGGTCCACGCTCCAGGGCCAACGCCAGTTAGGACACAGCAGCTCGTAGCTGTAATCCGCGAGGAAAATTGATTTATCATACAACATTACCGTACATTTATTTTTAATTTCTATGCTAAAATGTATAATTATGCAATACAACCAATGTAATGATATTTTTCGCAAAGCAAATAGCACTGTTATCAACATAGTGTAGGCATGTAGTACCAAACCGTATTGTTCTGGCTATGTCCTAACAATTTTAACGTATTTACCTCAGTTATATCTCCACATCAAATATAACGAGGCCTTTCATTTTAATTTTATTCTATAATGCTCATAGCTTTCAACATACGCTGCATTGAGACATTTGCCGTAAACAGCCTAATCACAGGATATATAAGGAAATTTCCCTTATAAATTCCAGGGCGTAGTATGCCTAGAGTAAAGAAAATGACAGTAGATATTGCTGTCACTTATCAAACAACGAAGACGTACGATGTGTTAACTCTGTGAAAATTCCTCAAACAACAGTGTTTGAGTTGTACTTTGTAATACTGTTTTGTCTTCTTCCTAGGCAGAATATTGGGGGGTGGACATTGTATCTTTACACATGTACCAAACACTACTTAATTTTTCGTATTTAAAATAATCCCGCAAATAAAAATATTCTAGATTTTATTGTTTAAGTGTGAAAACGTATTAGATTAGCTGTGTTACTAGTTTCAGTTCGTACGTACAGTAAGAGCTATTCTGTTAATATAAATCAAATAATTCAATGTGAAAATAAAAGCACTGAGACACTTCAGAATACTACAACACAGGAAAAAAAATTTGCGTGTAGTCAAAATTATGAATAATTTCACTCTCGCATCCTTAATAACCAACAGTTAAGCTAACCTCAGTTCATTATATTATTGTTTTACATAACACATTACACAACAGCAAAATCAAAGTATTTTACGATAATTATGTAATTTAATAAACCAGTATGTGACATAGTAACATTTAAAACTGAGATACAGCAATATTACATTATGCTAATTTTATATTTGCTATTCACGATAAAATAAGCACTTTAGAAGTTTTAAAGAAGATATTTTCCTACATAAACATAAAAGTGTAATAAATATACAGTACAGACTCCACTATATTCAAAGTCTATAGTTTGAGGGGGAGAAGAGAAATTTGGTTATTATTATTAACATGACAATTTTCGAAAGTCCTCACTGTACTTAAAGGCATCCGCCTATCTGCAGACTGAACTGCGTTGCGGCACGTCATAATGCAACTGGCATTGGTTTATCCAAAACATTTTCTCTCTGCGGAAATATTTATTTCTCGGGAAATCGACTAGAAGCATTATACAGACTTAACGAACGTGTTATAAACGTAATTTTTCTGTAGCCTGTGGCTATCTTTTATTAGTAGACAATATTTTGTATGCAGAACCCTGAAGACTATAAACAAACTAATGCGATTACGAGCAGTGATTTTTACAAGAGCTTCTACAAAAAATACATAACACTTACGTGTGTTATGAAATGCAAATTAACTCCCTTGTGTAATCCATGCTTGGAGACAAAACTAGAAAACATATTATTATAACTCTAGAAACGAATATATTTTTTTATTAATATCTCTTTCTAAATGTCGACATTTTCTATATTCACTATAAACATTGTGAGAGAATATAACAGTGTTAAGATGTTTATTATCAATATAGGTACCTGAAATATAGCAGACGTAAATTCTTCTTTTTATTATTTCCAACAAATACTCATGTGAATTGTTTAAAGATATACGTGCAGTTCTATTTTTGACAGATCAGTTTTTCTTTTATTTAGTGTCAAATATATTTGACTTGCTTGTTTGAAAAAAGAAAACAAAGTGCAGAATTTTCTTGCCTTGTTGCTAGAAAAAGCTAGAAAATAACATGCTTCATTCTTGTCAATTTCAATAAGAATTAATTGCAATTTAACTTCGACAGAACGTGTGTTGTGAAAATTATATTTATCAGTCTGTCACACTTCACAAATTACTATAGTACTTTTACAAACGTATATTTTAGAATTTTTCCACTAAAAATAAATTTTCTAATAACAAAAAACTTTGTTTTACAATCAATTGTTTGGATAAGTCTTTAGATATAATGCTGTATTTGTATATTTATGGGTAAATATCCTGTTAGTATTACAGAATTATTCATGATGTTACTTACTTTTAATTTACACAGTTTAAAAATGGTAAAAGTAGAAGATAATTTGACTATGAAGTGATAAATGGTATGCTAAATGGTATAGATGTCGCTCTTATTTGAAGAGCTACTAATGTGAGCTGCCAAGTTAATAGAATAAATTTCAAAAATAAGTTTCAGAATTTTTTGTTTTGAATGTGCTTTATGATGAAAACAAAACTATGGACTAAACGCAAAAAAAAATATCAAACAGTTCTGTTTACACCAAAGACTATTCAAGCATGCACTAATATAGGAATTCTATAAATAATACTATACATGCATTAGAACTACCTAAAAAATCATCTAAAAAACAACTTGAAATTCCAGCCTAAATTTCATAAAAGGTTAGTTATGTCTTATAACAAAAGGAAACTTTGCTGACAGACTGGTTCGTTATGTTACAAATTTTCTTGGAGAAAATTATTAACAAATTAATATTACACCATAGACAATGACATACAGTAGTGAAAAACTCCGTTTTAGTCTGCAACTGCAAAAAAAAAAACTTTTTGTGGCATGCTAAAAAGTTTGTAGTTATTTTGGTGCGAATATTTTGTTTGTTATTTCAATACATATATCTGCAAAACCTATTTAGTAAAAACCGTTTCCACTGAGGCGTTGAAAATTTCACAAATTTTCTGTGGCACTGCAGTATTTTACTTTTCTGAACATAGCACACATTCACTAGGTAATGAACCAAAATATTTTAAAATTCTGGTAACAGTCCAATTGTACTGTTTAAATTGTAATGCAAAGTGATCAGAATTTCTAATATGGTCTAAAATGTCACATTTTCTTCCCCGAATTAGAAGCTAAGTTAAAAATAAATTAATTCAATATAGCGAGTAATACCAAGCCTTGATCTTAAAGCATTATCAACTCTTTGACATTTAAATATTTGGGTAGAAATAGCCTTATGCTATTTGTGGCCCATTTATTTGATACGAAAATAGGTCAAAGTCTTGGTAAATGTTTCTTCAGTTTTGACTGTTTTCTGGGCTGTAAGTATACTATCACTATAACATGGATGTGGATACCCATCACATACCTACTTCAGCTCTGTAGGTGTATGTGCTGATTGTTTTAAGATGCTCAGTTTACAACATGATTTTTCAATAGTTTTACACTTTTATGTTTTATCACTTTTCCTTAACGTCTTACAGGCATTAAGTGAAGAGCGTAAAAAAACAATAGGTGGTTGAATAAACGTACACATTAATGAAAGATCAATACTACATAAAATATTTATCATCAGAATTTTTTGTATCACTTGAATTACACAGTGGGTCCAATGTGCCATTTTGAAAACCTTGCTTTGCGCTTTTCTCTTACTGTAAACTATGCCCGTTAAAAATCTATTAATGTACTTTTATAACTCATAGTGTTATAATAAAGTTGGAATTCCTATTATAGAATGCACATAACAAGGGCACCAAACACATTGGTAACATGTAGGTGTTAGATATCTTGTAACGTTTTTAATGATCCTGGCTCGCAAATATAACTGAACTAATAGTCAATTTGTAATTAATATGTAAAATTTAAATAGCGGAAATTACCACTCACTCAATTGCTGATTTTTCTTGTAAGTTCATCTCCCTTAGGCTACGACTCAGTAAATCATTGATATATTTAAGAACAATTGTTGTAGAGTACATCAAACTTTACAACTGGATGCAAAATTTGTAATGCCTAACTATTCTTCTTTGTTCAAGATGTGTTACGTCAACTTAAGCAAAAACATTGAGCAAATTTGTTCAATAAATATTTAGTATTCATTCACCTCTTTTGAATGTAGGTCTATATGAGGTACTGCAGTATAAGACGAGTTTGTCAAGTGCTTCCTGAAGCCGAATAAATAGATGTTTGTTGTTTATTCCATGCTATGTAATTTATATATTACATAGTACGGTACGGTCAGATTTGCCACACATATATGGTTAACATTTTCTAAAACATTTTATTGTCATTAGTAGAGCCAGTCATATTGGGTTTAAAAGAATTTTGAAACAATTTGTGTCAATGCCTTATGTGCACCTATGCATCTCTGCTTCGTGGTCAGTGATGGGATGTTTCAAATTATTAGTTGTGGTTCTACCCGTAAATCACAGACGTGTGGGGTCGCAGTAACCAATGTTCTGATTGGCAAAGTAAAATGAGCTATGCTTTTTCATGAAGAAGAGATGCTGATGTGCACATAAGGCATTGAAACAAATTGTTGCAAAATTCTTTTTACCAATAACCATTGACTCTTCGCAGGTAAATATTATTAATTAAAGACAGTAATAAATTTTGTGCAATTTATGCTATGGAATAAGTACAGAACTGATTTAAATAACTAGTTAATGTATGTTAGTGGTAACCAATACTAGGCATTAATTAATATACACCCTCTTATTAAAATAGTAAAATGTATGTAACACAAATATCCAGATGTTCCTTTATTGCCACTGTATTGCTATATTGTGAAGGGAGGCTCCCTGTAAAACTTTTATTGCTCTAGTAATTTTTGTATTTGTACGAGACATAATTTTTATAGACATAGGCCTACATTGTGAATATTTTTACGGTATTGAGGATTTCCTAGCCTTCATAGTTTTTGTATAGTGGTATGTCAAACCCAAAATTAGAAGAAAAAAAACTGTTTTACACAAGAAAGGAAAACTAACTGACTTACAGTAATTATATAATTTCCAGTGAACAATAGCGCACGTGCTACGTCTAAACATGAATAAAAACACAAATTGAATTTTTTTTTTTAATTGCTGACTTTAAAATAAAAGCTTGTCATTTTTCTGATATTTGTTAAAAATACAAAACATTCAATGCAGTGTTTTTATTCATGTCTTGATGTACCCCGTAGCACTTTTCTACAGTGTTAATTATTTAATTTCTGTACGTCAGTTGGTTTAAGTTCCTTGCGTAAAACAGTTAAATGCAAATTTGGACTTGATATGCTATTATGTAAAAACTATAATGCTAGAAAATTTCTATTATTGTATTAAACAGTGACAGTGTATGTCTAAAAATCAAACTACATTGCGTACAAATATTAAAATTGTTAACACAATTAAAATTTGGCGTGGTCTCTCCCTTAATCACGTATATAAAACACAGTACATTAATAAAATTATAGTATTTTTAAACCTTTGTTATTTTTACTCAAAAAATTATGCTCGCAAAATTAAAAGCAAAAGAGACACTCACATACAACGATATATGTACATACATTCATAAGCATAGATGTGATGTAAAGAAATTATTAAAATTGTTAAAATTGGGAAATGCCATAGCATACATTTTTGAAAATTATACATATGCGTGGTTCATGTTATGTTTTCTTAGGTACGTTATGACTACGAATGTTCTGCAACACTATATTATTAATATAACCTAGGCAATTACTGTTGAGTGAAATTATTTCAGTTTAATAGAAGTTGGTTTAAAGTAGTTTTTGGATATCAAGTCACGGCAAATAAAATCACAAAGATAGTTAAGTTACGGCAATTTAAAATAAAATTACTAGTACACTATCTTATGTTCCCGGGGAAATGAAAACAAGTAAATTTTGCCAACAGCATTTACACGTCTGTTCTTACAGGTAGTGAACCATTGCCTCTCGTAAATAGCACACGCCATGCTGACCAGTTATGAAGCATGAGCTACGCAGACAGCGACACAGGAGCCTGCAAGGAAAGGAAGGCTCGACCTTGACAAGGGGTTAGGGAGCAGAGGGTAATCCCTAATGGGACGGACATTCAAAATGACCTGCTGCGACCGCCGAGCGGCTGCAACCACGCTCCTAGGGGAAGGGGTGCGGGGGAGATGGCTGTGACGTCAGCAACCTGCCGGCTTTGGCTGGACGACACTAGCGCCTCGTGTGTGCGAACCTGTGAACTATCCAAAAAAATTTCCGTAGCGCAGTCAAGTTTCTTCCCATATGGAAGCCCACTCCTAGTCCTATCTCTACTCAATGGTAATTTATTGTGAGGGGAGTTAATGGTGAGAGATCGTCAGGTGCACATCGTAGAGTAGCAGCCGTGGAGGACGGCCTCACAACAGACACCATACGCAGGATGGCAGACCGGGAAAAGTCAGAGAATTTGAAACCTGGTCAGGGAAACCTGAAAAAGTTGAGGAATTTTATAAAGGGTCGGGGAAAATTTTGACTAATGCAGTGAGTACAGTACCTAAAATGTAGTTTTGCTTGTGTATGTGAATAAACTGTTGGGGTGCTGAGGATTATGAATTTGTACGATTTTTCCTCCACATCTGAGACATTTACCTGTGGTGGATCTATGTTGCTCTTTTTCACAACACATGCAGTTAGTTTTTCATAAATTGTACCAAATATGGTACAGAGTAAATGTGTTTAAGCAGATTTGTACCTTACACCATACAAAATATTGGTATGCCTATCAAAAAATGTGTTTATGGCACTGTACTGTATTTAGCCATAAAACAGGCTCTATACAGGTTGTATACTATTTACATTAACTCACTGTTATACATGGGTTTTGACCAGTGTTTTTTTCCCACTGTTGCCAAAATGCTCAGAAAGTGGCATCATTCTTCCATCTGCATGTGACATTTTTAATAATTGATAGTGGATTCTCTTAATCCAATAACTTCTCAGATATTAATGGTGGAGTGTTTAACGTGACTTCTTCAACAACTTGCAGTGGAAATCAGAGCTAGAATTGAAGAACATTATGTAGTGTTATAATATTGACAGCTGCACATTGCATGCACTGTGATGACTGGTTCTGTCTGCTTGGTATGCATTGACGGCTTATTTAGCATAAAAAATTTATTTGTACCATGATATTGCCTTAGTGCGGTTTCATAATGGATTTTTATGATTTAATTTTGAATATCTGGAGTTGTAATACCTTTATTTTGTAGTCCTTATGACTACCGCAGATGTTGCGATCATTGACTTAGGTTATGAACTGTTTCCAACACAAAATATGCTCACTCTCACAAGTATTTTATTTTCTTTATTTATTGCATTAGTAATTAATTAAGTACCCCTATGTCAATGACAACCTTAATAGGCATAAATTGGTATTTTTGTAAAAAGTGGTTATGTTTTTGTCAGAGATTATTTTGTATATAGTTAAATAAAAATTTCACTTGTTTCCAAGAGTAGTACCAACCACTTTTGCTGAATTGGCAACATATTTAGCACAAAAAATTTATCGTAGCAGGATTTTGGTCAAGTGAAGTTTTCCTAACGGATTATTATATTTTCATTTGGAATATCAGGAGTTGGGACATATTTATTCAGTAGGCCTAATGCCTTTCATGTATGGTGACTGAAGATTTGTGATTGTTTGATTAGGTTATGAATTGTTTCTGAAATAAAATATTCTCATTCTCAGAAGTAATATTCCAATAAAAATGACACTGGTTCGCAAGAGTACAAGTTTTCAAGAAAATTAGTTGGAAAAAAAATTTTCACCTTGGTTGCAGGCCTCAAAATTAAACAGAAATGAAGCCAGCGGTTCACTTTGACATAAAAAATTTTCCTTGGGTAATATGGGAAAATTTACTGTAACAAGCCACATAACTGGTGATAAACACAAAATGGCTGTGAGAAATAGCACAACTTCTGTTGGATTAGAAACATAAAAAAAAGTCAGTGTAAAATAGACACTGTTTTTAAGCCTACATCACCATCTCTTCTTTGTTTATATCAGCATCGGCATCAGCTTCTTCAACAGTAACTAAGTAGTCTGGAGAAGTAACAGTGCTAGAAGACAAGGAGCTTCGCTCACTAAAAATGTTTCTTTTGGGTGAAAATGAAATGTTGGTCGTGCTGAAATAATTCTGTGCTTATGACTGTGATGTCACACATGTCTCTATGGTGTACTGCAAATGATATGTCAGTATTCTCATTAATATTTCCAGACTGGAATATAGCAAACACACTGCAGTTTCAGAGAACGAAGATTGGCTACATAATTTTGCAATGGAGTGCTCCATATTTTGAAAATGAACTGAAGAAGGAATTTGGGACATGTCCAGAGAAGGTGAGAAGGTGGCAGGGTTCGATGAACCGCTGAAAAAAGTAGCTCAGCTTGGACAAATGGATTTTGTTGTGTGGTTCTGCAAGGAAGACAGTAATTGTGTTTGAACCATGTAATTTTCCTGCGTTTCTTAACCATTCAACTATTGTAGACTTGTTGCAAGCTTTCACACAGACTTTATCGGAAGTTTACTTTGCTTACATTTTGCAAGTGTAAATGAATATCCTAATGTGAGTATCAAATTCCTCCGTGGTCTTTCTGCCATCTTAGCTACAGATCTGATACTGACACTCCTTTACTTCCAGACATTGGTAGATGGGGACTTCACAGTGTGCATCAGACTTTCAAGACTGGAATAAAGGCAACTGAATGGAAGATAATTGCTTTTCTAAGAGGACTGTATGTGTTATTTAGAGATGTTCCTGCATAACGTGGGGATTTTACTAGTTTTTCAGGGTTCAAATTTTTTCATTAATATTCTATTCTATCCTAAGTATATTACCTTGGTTGTCGAGCCATCAGCAAGAGAGTAGTAGAGAAATGGAACACTTCTTTGTAATAAGAGAAAGTAGATTAACTTATGGTAAACAGACGAAATGAATGATTGTGATGTCCTAGACAGGATTGGTTAAATAAATAATTATCGGTTTCCCCTTTTGTCTATTTTTTTTTCTTATGACAACATATTGATCTTCACCTCTATCCATCAACTTCTAGCTTACCTTCAAGATTTTTAAACCATTTAATTCAAAGATTATTCTCTTGTGTGTAGTATAGCTTTAATTAATTATTCAACCATTCCTATACTTACTGTATTAATTACTCTTGTCAATGTTTGCGCTTTGTTATTTTAAAAATAAAAGGATTAAACAAGACTCATTTGTTTTTGAGTGAAAATTTTCCTGTTTCATTTCTAGAATTAATTTAACCCCCCCCCCCCTTCCTTATTATTCTGCTTGTTGCCATTCTAAGGCATCATTATTACTTGTTTTCTTACCCCCACTACCCATTTAAGATATCTTTAAAGCAGTTTTTGTCTTGGGAAATTGAATGCTATTGGCTAGCTAACACCCCATATCCTCCTCTTAATTGTCTTTCTGGAGGAGTAGTTTAGGCACATTGTTTTAGGGTTGCGCTACAATTATGTCAATGAAGATTAGTTACTTGAAAAATAATTTTAACAACTTGAAACCATTCCCAGTACAAGACTGTTTTGTTCCAGTAGATGAAGATAATCTATGTACCAATAATACTCATAATCACATAATGATGTAGTGGTAGTGGTATTCATCACTAACCCCCACCATAATCAGTTTTTTGAAACTTGAACAATTGTTTGTGCTCTATGTATGGTGGTGGCTTGCAGATTACAGACAAAGAAAGTGTGGAGGGAGAAGAGTACAAGGTCATACCTTTTTGTGTTAAAGGCCCAAGCACTCACTTCAAACTTACAAGTGAATATTTTGAGAATATTGTTACAACCTGAGGTAGTAGTTCGTACTTTGGAAGAACACACATCATAAGCAACAAACTTAGCTATATTTTATCAGTGATATTCAATAAGAAAATTAAACACACTACAAAGTAAGATTGCTAAAAAAATATGAACTGTGTTTATATATTGGTATTAGTTTGCAAACACTGACTTAATTAGAATGAAAATTGCATGATTGTATTAAAGAAGACTAAAATTTTGACATTGTAGTAACATTTAATTTAATAACACCACACTTTTATTGAAATAATTTGTGCAATGTACATATTTACTGTACATGAAACTGTTTCTGAAGCTTTTAGTTAAATTGCAGCATGAAAAAAGCTAGTATTTTCACACTTTTTAACTAAACAAAAGTAATTCAGAATTTCATTTTTTGGACGTACTTAAGTCATGTAGTGAGTGAAATAGGATTTTATAATGTAAAATACATGGTGAACCATGGCAGATTCAGCCTCCCTTAGTTGTGCCCCAGGTGTTCTGTCCAAGATGCAAACCTACCTCTGCGATCAAAACTCACCATCATGCAAAATTGCCTAGGTGGTATTATTTATTATTTTATTTATTATTTTTGCATTTTAAAAGTTTATTTACTAGGCAGGGGTGAAAATAACAGAATAACAAAACTTGTGCTTCAAAACTAGTAATCAAGAATATCTTTCTTAAGAAATCCAAACTTTTATTTTGTTCATCACATAAATTTTTTTGACTTTGAAAACGGTAACTTCTCATTTTACACCCAAGTTGGCGATTATTTTTTCTATGAAAGAAGTCTTCTAACCAGGTAACTTTGATGCTGCTCCACATGTATACTGTAAGCACGTAAAATCAACATGTAAACTCTAAGCACACAAATAGTCATATCTCTAAATGTAACATTGGGGAAGCAGGAGGGGTGTAAAATGATTTAAGACAGTTCTGTGGAATGGTGAAATCAGATGACTGCAACATTAAAAACATAAAACTTTCTTTCCAGTTTCAATAAAGAGCGTAAAAATATATTATGCAATCTTTTAAAGGACACTAAGAACTCAACAATTAGTGAAATTTTAAAAATAATGTTGTAACGTGTTGCGTAAACCTCGGAAATCCATGAAGTTTGTTTGCAACATTTGTGCAAAATAACTGTCATCAGCTACTTGTCCTAAATAATATATTAAAATAATGTTTTACCTTCAGGTATGATAACTTTTTTATACAAAATAAAAAATCTGTACTTCATAATTTTTTTTACTTGTTGATATCATAGTGAAGGACCCATATGTTTTAGTATTAAACTTTTTCAAATCCCTTCATAATGGACAAAAAATGTCACAAACTCTTTTTGTGTGCCAAAATTTGAGCGTGTAAAAAAATTAATAACACTTTGCTAAAATTTTTTTTTTTTTTTTTTTTTTTAATAAGGTCATATTATTTTTAAGATGTACATTAACTATTTAAAACAGTATTTTTTGATCTGTGTATTCTTTACCGGCTGTCAAAAATAGTAATTAATGCTGTGTAGGAATTCATTAATTTATTTAAAAAATCTTTATATCGTGTTTAATGCGTTAGTGCATAGATACAAAAAATATTTTGTTTGCATGTCAAAAATGTGTTAACCATGAAGTAGCCCTACTGAAAATAACTCTCCCAAGAGAAAACATAACAAAGTTGCGTATACTCCAACTGCGATAATGCTTTAAATACATAGACCATGTGGGCACACACTCGCCAACTGTCACTGTCATTCTGACTCTCACTCTCTCTCATACTTTCTCACACACTCTCACACTTCTTTCTTACTCACACACACCAACACTTACTCTTTCACTCACATTCTCTCTCACATCCTCTCTCTTTCTCTCTCTCTCTGTGTTTACGAAAGTATGTTACACATTTTGTGAGATAATTCCTTGTAAAAAAAATAAAGTGAAGTAATATGTGTTTGGCTGCTGTAAATCTTAAGGTAGAAATTTTCAATTGAAAATTGACATTGAAAACCTAAATCTGTTAAAATAACTAAGAGTTAGGTGAACTAGAGGATGATATTTCAGGTGCAGTTAAATAACAACAAAATCAGTATCAGTGAAAAAATGTTGTTTGCCTTTCACCTTCATTAGATAATAGGGTTGCGCAAACCTCATTTTTTTGCTTGTTGCCTACCTGTAGTACTAGAATCACAATAGCATGAGAGATGCGATGCGAATTGCACGACTCAAATTAAATATAACTTTTCAACCAATCAGCATTGAGGTGGACGTGCTGGCATCACAGAAGCCTTGATACTGATTGGCGGACATCTTTTGTTATTCTTGTAGAGCCCATTACGTCTGTCTCCCTACTGTGATTCCAGCATCGAGTTCCACAGTTTCTCGAACTGTTCTAGTGAGGTGACCTCTTATGTTCATTGAGACCTCCGGCTACAAACTGTCATTTAATATGCAAAAAATTTAATGGTGAAAATTCTAAATATTGCCTTGACCAACCCCTATTGCCTGCTGAACTTCATAAGTATTCACAACAATTTCATAGATTTCAGATATTGATATTGTTTAACTGCATTTGGAAATTTGTTACTATTTTCTCCTTAATTTTAGTTGTTATAAGAAATTTTAGTTTCCAATGTCAATTTTCAATGTCAAATTTCTCCTTTAAGATTCGTGCAAGCAAAAAACTTTCATTTTATAACTTTACATTATTTTTTACAATGAATCATTAACGTGAAGTGTGAGAGATGTGGTACGTAAAGCTAATGGCATATTGCTAGGAAGTCTAGGGCTACCACTGCCATGACAAACGGAAAATTTCTCCAGTTTCAACATGCCATGAAAAGGAAATGTGGGCATTAAATGATCAAGAGATCTATTTCAACAAAATGTAATTTTGTTTTCACCTTATTGGCTGCAAACTCCTCTCCACAGCACCCCTTCCCATGTATCTTTAAAAACAAAAATGTTATCACAGTACCATTTTGGGAATGGTATGTTCACAAAAATCATCAGTAATGATTTATTAAAATTGAAAATATTCTGTTACACTTATGTTTTTTTTTATTTATACTTGAGGCAACAGGCTAATATTCATGCTGTTGCTGCAAATATTATTTTTCAATTTCTAAACGGCAGCAGATAATATGAAATTTCCTCATTGATTTGTGGGAAACTATTTTTACTATGTAGCATAAGTGTTTACAAACTGTTATGTAATGTTGGCTAATTGACTCAATAAAATATTCTTAAGTCGTATTTTGCTAAAATTTTGTAAAAATCAGTGTAGATACTGAACTATACCAAAACAAACTCTCAAATTTAGGAAGGCGCAGGTAATTAGGTTTCCCCTCTCCATTTTTTCTACTAAAGAATTTGAACTTGCTTTAAAAATTTTAATTTCATTAAAAAAAAGTTACGTATTTCAAAATAGCTAAAAATGGTAAAGAAGTATCAATAAACCAGAAGCGAAGAAAAAGGACAAAAATTATTACAATAATATTTTACCAGTAGGCGTACTTTACACAGACTGAGTCATTACTCTTTGCAATGTATTATAGTCTCCGGTAGATGACTAATGCTACGACTTGTATAACCATGCTTGCTCTTTACTACTTCAAGTGTACATATATTTTACAACAAAAGAACATCCTGTCATATACATAGTGTGTACGTCACACAGAGTGAGCTATGTTAGTTCAATACCTCCTTTCTTAATCAGTCTGTGGCAGTTTCTTTCTACAGCCAACTAAAACTAAAATTTCAATTCCAATACAATCAAGCACTTGTATTAGAAATCCATCGTGACCACTTTCTTTCTGATCTGTGCAGGGTACTTCCTCCTGCCACTTTCCAGTACCTCACCTTCAGGTACTTCAACCTCTAAACCTCCTCCTGCCTGCTTACTTTCTGAAACTAAATCCTTTGACTTCCTGGATATTTTAGAAAACTTTACATTTTTCTTCCCTGACATTAGTCAGACTACTCCCTCCTCATCTGTTTCTTTATCTGTACTCAAAACTATCAGATTTACATGCCTATTTACCACTTGATCCAACTCATTTCACACCAAATATTCTACGTTTCCCCTTTTAGCTAACATAACACCTTTCATCTACGTACTCCTACCATAGTACATACACACCCTAACTGTGTCCCCTACCTTAAAATATCATTTAACTGCACCAATAGTTGATTTTGTGTTGGAATGATTATCACACTCGGTAGGATGGAACAATTAATACTACGTTTGTAAATCCCTACCAAACATTAACTTTGCTGGGGACACCACTGTGGTGTAGTGAACAGAATTTCTTGCATCCCTCAAAAATCTGAACATATTTTCTGACATGTTTCTACCTGTATGTAATATACGTTTTAGCTTCTGCTTGTAGAATTTAACACAATTTTCTGCCTGCCTGTTAGACTGTCGGTGGTATGGTGGTGATATCATGTGCATGATACCATGGGATCATAAAAACGTTTGGAATTCTTTAGACGTGAATTGGGGGTCATTGTCATTTATTAATTGTGTGCGTGTACCAAACATAGCCATGAGGGAGTTTAGAAAACTGTTAGTATGTATTGCAGCAGTTGAAGGAATTTCAGCAATCTCTAACCACATAGTATGTGAATCTACTACCATAATATAGGTTTTTCCTTTAAAAGGCCCTAAAAATCCATGTGTATTCTCTGCCACAGACTACTAAGGAATTCCCACGGTTGGGGTTTCACAGCGACTGGATATGGTATCTCCACCTGCCATGCAACTGTTGCAATAAATTTGCCCTACATACATTTCAAATAATTACTCTGTAACCCCACATAAGTATGCCAGACTCTACTGTCAGTTGTTCCTTACATATCCAAAATGGCTTAATTTCATTGGCCATCCATATAAAATATACTGAACCACCTTGGTCAATACTGGGTCTATCTTTGTTTCCCTGACTATCAGTTGATTCGTCAATGGAAATATACTCTTCCCTATATGCTGCACATATGTACGTGGCGTCCCCATCGTTAACTGGCCCCAACAAGTGTCCTGTTTCTGTTTTCCAAAGGCAGATGCAATAAAGCATCTGCATTTTCATGGCATTCAGATTTAATGAAAACAATATCAAAATCAAAATTTGACGAAAACACACCATATCATAAGCGTGCTGCGGCCATGAGTGATATCTGTTTCTTTGGTCCAAATATTCATAATAAGGGTTAATGATTTGCCACCAACATAAACTTTGTACCATACAGATACTGGTTCACCAAACACCAATGCCAAGCTTTCTTTTTCAATAATAATAATAATAATAATTATATAATAATTAACTTCAGCCGTGGTGATAGTGCGGGAAGCATTGGCTACTGGTCTCTCAGTTTTTTATCGATACACTTGTGACAGAACAACTCCCACATCATATTGAGGTGCATCACAGGCAACTTTTAAAGACAAGTTTGGGTCATAATGTGGTAAAAAATTTGCAGATACCATTGTAACATATTTCCTTGATGTCTCATCAAGGAGTACCTGCTGTTATGTTTGGCATAAATCAATTTTACTGAATATATCAAATTTACCAATACTGTTCAGAATATTTAAATTTTTGGTACTGTATAACAGTCCACTTCCAAAAGGGGGTTACAGTAATTTTGTAATCACCACAGATCCTGACTGTACCATCTTTCTTAATGATTGGCACAATAGGAGTTGTCCACTAACTTGATATTTCCAGCTTACTAAGGCAATCTCATCCCTACAACATGGTCACTCCTCCTCCTACAACATACAGCAGCGAAAAAACTGGCCTTGTTTTGTTTTAACTCGTACATTAAAAACCCCTTTAGGCCTAATTACTCACCTTTGATTAGTAGTAAACGCCAAAGAGGTGCTTTGTAGAGGAGCCATTTGAAATACTTGCATATAAAGATGATAAGGAATAGCAAATATAGCCGATCCTGTTTCAATTTCCATCTTCAATATCATATTTTCTACAGACAATGTACATGTATACCTACGATCAGATGTTTCTCACCATCCTTTATCTGAAGCACTGAAAAACCTGTCTTGCTGTTGCCTGTGATAAGGTACTGCACACGAGTACCCTTACACACTGCCTGTAAATGGCCACGTTTATTACATCAATGACATGTAAAACTGCGATACTTGCACTCTTACCTGACATGATTTCCTTTTCTACAACAAAAGCACACCATCTTCTTTTGCCCTTGTTCCTGGCTGATGCTGCCTTCCAATGTATTGGATGCTGGTTTCCTCCAAATGGTGTGTCCCCGAAGCTGGTGCTGGGGTATCCGCACTGTTCAGTTGATGTGATCTTCAAAAGAACTTTGCAATGGGAGGCATGATAGGTATTGGTTTATTGGACATACTCCATTGCGATATACATAACTGTTAAAGTTGCTCAGTTGATGCTGCGCTATTACTTCTGATTCCACTAACGCATGCTTGATACTTGTAGCCAACTTCAATGCACGATTATACATAAGGTTTTCTTCTGCCAGCAGCTTCTGACAAATACGATCTGACTAAACACCACTTACTAATTTATCCCACAAACGCTCAAGCAACTTGTCCCCAAAAGCACAATGTTCACTTAACCCTTTAAAACACTCATAAATTCCAAAATGGATGTGTTAGGTTGTGTCCATATCATACTTGAACCGCTCGGCGATGTAGTTGGATTCCGGTTGCGTGTAATTATGAATACTTACTGCGTCATTATTCAATATTTCTGTTGACACACAGATTCCTTAGCAAACTGTTAGTCTCTGTCCCAGCTGATGTAAGTAAGGTGCATAATTTCTTTTCCTCTGGTACGAAGTTGCCCAAACAAAACAATTCAAAACACTCCACGTACGAATCCCATGACTCTAGATCATTGCTGAATTTCTTTCTTACCTCATATGGGACCATACTATTGAACATCTACAACACTTATTTGCTTCTCGGCATCATTTTCGTTACTTCAATGCTGCATTGCCATTCTCGTCGCCACTGTAATGTATTATAGTCTCCGATGGATGAATAACGCCATTATTTGTAAAACCATGCTTGCTCTTTATTACTTCAAGTATAAAGACATTTTACTACAGAACATCTTTCATAGTGTTCTATTAGCAGGGTAGGGAATAACTAAAACACAAGAGTTCCTTGAGTACTGCCACTTGCTCTCTAACCCACTGTTACCAACCTCCTGATGGTACATCCCTCTTCTCAAGTTTTATTTATGAAACCTACTACAGAACTCCCAGTGGGCACTCAGCCCTAAAGGGAAAGTATACACACAGTACTACAGTAATCACTTTACACAGTATCAGATCCATATGATCTGCAGACCACATGACAATAAAGAACACATAGTACACTAACTGGTAAGAAGTACACATACATTAATACAGTAATCATTGTACACAATATGAGACACTTTTGAAGCAGCCAATAATATAACAATACAGAATACACAGTGCACTGACAGGTAAGTACACATACACTAATACCCTAATTACATCACACAATATACAAAGTTTACACTTACAACAAACCCTGTGCCGCCTGGAATATGATGCCCTTATTCCACAAAATCACTTAATTAAACTGGTTGTTTCACCTGCGACCCGATCTACGTATCCCTGTCTTTACTGTGCCCTCCACTGAAGGAGTTTGCTCTCCTGTTCTTTCTGCATACTCTGTCCTACTACTATTCTCAAACCCTTTGAAATCGTCTTCGCTCTTGCTTTCATCCATATTCATGCCTATGGATTTTTCTCTTTCCTTCTTCTCTGGTTTGTGTAACTGACTGTATCCCATTGAAGGTCCCCTTTCTCAAACCTCTGCTTTACTAGACCCTCTGTCAAAAATCAACTTACCTTCATTACATGGAGCTGGTACTAAAAACCATTGGTTGCGCCTATAACTCCCTCTATGGGTACCTACTATGTATGACCTGGGCTCTAGACCCTTCTGCTCTATCTTTCCATACTCCCTCAGGTCACTAATCCACACCACCTCTCCTACTTTCAAATCATCTAGTTGTCTAATCCGGAGTCGTCTGTTGTATCTGTCCACCTGAAGAGACGACTTAATAGTTTCCTTTTGCTGCACCCCCCTATGATCCACTTGTTGTGTCAATTTGGATGGCAGTACTGGAAGTGTGGATCGTAGTCGCCTATTCATGAGCAACTCACCCGGACTGAAACCGTTCTCCAGAGGAGTGGTGCAATATGCCAAAAGTGCAGAAGAAATGTCCTCATTTTTCGTAATTAACTGTTTTGCAGTTTTAACAGCCACTTCAACACCCCCATTAGACTGATGGTAATGTGGTGACGATGTGATAACTGTAAAGTTGTACTGTGATGAGAATTCTTGGAACCTTGCTGATAGAAACTGAGTACCACTGTCTGACCTCACTACCTCTGGAATACCAAACCTAGAGAATACTTCTTTTAAATGTCTAATGATAGACTCCTCTGCTAAAGAGGCCATTGCAATAACTTCAAAAAATCTAGAGTAGTAGTCAGTCATTATCATGTACCACTTTTTACATTTAAAAAAATCTACTCCCACCTTTGGCCATGCTCTGGATGGGAAAAGTTCCCTCAGATATGGTTCTCTAGGGTTAACTCGTTCGTGCACACATTGGGGACAGTTGCGTATCATGTTTTCCAACTGAGAGGATAAACCCATCCACCATATTGATTGCTTTGCTCTCTCCCTACATTTAGTGATTCCTTGGTGACCTGAATGGATAAGTTGCAAACACTTAAGTTGCAATGAAGCATGCACTTTTTAACAAAAATGTTTCTTCGAAAGTGATACCATGTCTGAACTGCTGGTACAAAAGCATGTTTTCTGGAAGATCCCTTCGTTTCGGCCACCCGGCTTGTGAGTAGTGTTTGAGTTTGATACAAACCGGGTCCTTTTCTTGTTCTGACTGAATGAGCGTAAGAAACTGATCAGTGACTGGGTACGTAGCTGTAACCTGATGAAAAAATGCTTCCACTTCTTGCGTTAACTCCTCCTCCTGTTTTATGGTACTTGCAATACCTGGGTTACGAGACAAGGAATCTGCAACAACTAATTCCTTCCCTGGCACGTACTCGACCGAGTAATTATATCTCATTAAACGTATGCGAAATCTCTGCAACCGAGGAGACAGTTCATCCAAAGGTTTCGTGTGCAATATCTGCAACAGCGGCTTATGATCTGTTTCTAGAATGACTGGTATGCCAATTAAATATTGCTGGAACGTTTTCCGCACCCCACGCCAATGCCAAGGTCTCTTTTTCTATCTGCGAGTGCCCTTTCTCCGTAGGAGACAGAGTACGGGTACCGTACGCTATTACCCTCTGGACCTGCCCTGACTACTGCATAAGACAACACCCCAAACCAAATGAACTTGCATCCACGCTTAACGTTACTGGCTGACTTGGGTCGAAAAAAGCAAGGACGGGTGCTTCTGTCAGCATGGTTTTAATTTTCTCTAAAAACCAAACTCTGTGCCTCTGTCCACTCAAATTTAACCTCTTTCCTTAAAAGTTCAAACAAGGGACCTAATATTTCTGATTTCCCTGGAATAAATTGTGAAGAAAAATTTACTAAACCCAGGAACTGCTGTAGTTCCGTCTTATCTTTAGGCTGAGGAAAGTTGGTAAGGCCTTCGACCCTCTCTGGGTCTATCCCAATTCCTTTCGAGTTCCGCGAGAAACCTAAATACTTTACCTTCGTCACCCCAAATTCACTTTTGCTTTCATTGAGGGTGATGCCCTCCTCCTCTAATTTACCCAATACTGATCTCTGTATCATGTCATGCTCTGTCATGGTGGGTGCAAAAATCAGTATATCATCAACATGAGATACCACACCAGCAATGCCCTACAAAACCCGCGATATCCTATGAGAATAATATTCTGGAGCACACGTGATTCCGAATGGTAGTCTTTTAAACAAATATCGCCCGAATGGTGTAATAAATGTAGTTAGCAACTGGCTGTCACGGTCCAGTTCCAGCTGGTAAAAGCCTGTGTAAGCATCTAACGTAGAGAAATATTTGGCACCCTTCAGCTGAGCTAATTTAGTTTCTATACCAGTAATGGGAAAGTGTGGGCGTCTGATATGTTCGTTCAGAGCAGTGTAGTCACTACAAATACGTACTGACTCCCCATTCAGAACAATAACAATAGGTGCTACCCATTCTGTAGGCTCGATAACTTGCTTAATGATATCCAACTGAATAAACCGGTTCAGTTCTGCTTTGAGCTTGCCCAGCAAAGGTATGGCAACAACTCTAGGAACTGACTGCATGTACGGCTTTGGGTCTTCTTTGAGCACTATGTGTACCAGCCCTTTCATCTTTCCTAACCCCCTGGTTAAGCCTGGGAACTCTGAGGATACCTTAACCTTAGTGAGCTCTCTTCTCTGAGCTTCCTGGCCATTTACCTGCGATACAGTGCATTGATCCCCTTTGAAGAGAACTATCCCCAAGCTTAGTAAACAATGCCTACCTAATATGGGTGTTGAGAGACCAGAAATCATATAAACATCCTCTGTGCACGTTTTACCTCTTAGCAAGAAGCTCAAGCTCCAGACAGCCCAACACTGACAAGTTATGACCATCTGGTCCTGAAACTGTTTTGTTACAAAGAGTTAACTGGGACAACAATTGTGGGGGTACCTTTTCAGGAGGAATGCACATAATATCTGCACCTGTATCAATCAGAAACTGCATGTCCAATTTGAATTTATCAACATAAACCTTAGCCGTCCACTTTCTTGTCATCATGGTGTGAAGACTTAAACTACCTAGAAAGAACTCGCCGTTCTTTTGATTCGAGTCTCCTTCCTCTGTAATGTTGTGGACCCGACCCTGGTCTTGAGATTTTGAGGCTCGGCAGACAGATGCCCAGTGACCCTGTTTGTTACAAATAAAACACCGAGCACTTCTAGCAGGGCATTTGGACTGCTCATGCCCCCTTAACCCACAGAACTGACACTTCTCCCACGAGTCGTTCTCTCCTGGACTGCCGAGTTTCCTCCTGACTGATGTAGACGTCCTTTTGTTTTGCACCCGATGCACTTCCAGGTGCCGATGCTGTTCCTGGTGCAGGACTGCAGACTGGCTGGTTTGTTGTTCCGCTTGTTTGGCTGCTAATGTAGCTTGTTCCAATGTCAATTCAGGCAGCAACTGAAGTTTTTCACTAGTTTTTATGTTGGACATTCCCACAACTATTCTGTCCCTAATCAATTCCTGCTTCAATTGCATTATAGTCACATCTCTCTGCCAAACTATGGAGAGCTGTGATAAAGTCCGTCACTGTTTCCCCTGGAAGCTGGGCTCTTGAATTAAATCTGAAACGTTCAAATATTATATTTCTTCAAGGGTTCAAATACTCGTCGAACATTTTTAGTGCTATTACAAACGTCGCCGGTACATGCTGAAACTGAGCCCATATTTCCTCCGACTTATCACCCATTACATACAACAGTAGGTCGATTCTTTCTCATTCTGGTTTAGTGATTTGACCCGACACTGAAATGTATCTTTCGAACCGTCTCTTCCACGCTTCCCATGATGTCGGCTCAGCGAAATCCATTGCTGATGGAGGATGGAGATGAGGGACGCCTTTCCCTGACGAGGTTCCATCATTAGTAGACATGATGCCGGTAAAACTATATTAAAAGACACCATATGGCCTTTCACACCCGATAATTTCACCCCGCTGCCACCATGTTCTATTAGCAGGGTAGGGAATAACTAAAACACAAGAATTCCTTGAGTACTATGAAGAGACATGTGCCATCTTGCCACTGCTCTCTAACCCACTGTTACCAACCTCCTGATGGTACACATAGATTATTGTATACATAGTATATACCTCACATATAGTCAGCTATGTTAGTTCAATACATCACATTCTTCGTAAGCTGTTACGTTAAGGATCAGTCAGTGTTTAAATAAGTGATGGTGTTAGCATGATTCTACCAAACTATTAGTATTAGGTTACACATTTGGACAGCCATTTACTATTATTTTTGTCTCCACTTGCAGTTGTCTGATGCTGATAGTTATTTTCAGTGCTTCTATGTGACATTTTTATATTGACTCCCTCTAAGGATTTACAAAGTTATACCTGTAGAATCAGTATAATTAGATGCAGAATAAAATTGTGGCTGTTAATTGTGTTGATATTTCTTTCAGTAATACAGTGAACCCTCGATAACTCGGACTAAAGGGGGGAGAAGCTGTCCGAGTTACGATTTGTCCGTGTTATCGAGGAGCGTCCGGGGAGGAGAGGTAAGCAGTCATTAATCACAAGAAACGTGAGGAAATCAGTACGCTATCATTTCTACAAGCAAAAGAGGCGGCAATATATCCTGCTTTGTACATATCAATTTACAGGAGGGGTTAGTGGGGAAATAATCACTGTAACGTAGAGAACTATAAAAGAAAGATTGTCAAACAACCTGGGCCGGCAGATTCTTTTTTATTTATTTTTTATGCTACTTCTGGCTGATCTTTTTTTTATCTGTGCTAGGAGCTGGTACCAAGGCACCCTTCTGCCACATAAAAGTTCTCATCCCTTTCTCTCGTTTGGCTGGCGACAGTCTGCGTGTGTGTGTGTGAGAAAGAGAGATAAGCTAGGGTGGTAGAGCACGAGCGGAAGTAGTCAAGGTCAACCGGTACAGTCTCAACAGTAATAAAAACACCGCACGTGACCACACGAAACTCACGAGATGTTTACGTTTTAAAATTGCTCGACATCAGCATGTCACAGTGTCTGCAGACAGCTGTTTGTTTCCTACGAGAAATTGTTATTTTTTTCCAGCGCCTCTTTGCTAGAATACGAGGCCAGGAGCAATGTAAATCTCAGTCTACATTTCCTCCTTTTTTTTTTTGTTTAGTTGAAGTCTACGACAGTGTTTGAAGTGATAATGTGCGCTTGTAGGCCTCCCTTCATACTTGCTGCGTCATCATAGATCAGTGACGTCTTTACACACACTTTACACTTAAAATAAATTTCACAGATACCATCAACATTAACGGGAACTCAATAAAAGCCCATTCATTTTAATCATTTAACTTTTTCAAAAGCTAGGCCCTCTAGAATGTGCGGCCCGGGGCAAATGCCCCTTT
>PNEQ01118188.1:0-29285 GCA_003012365.1 Medauroidea extradentata
AAAAAAAAAAAAAAAAAAAAAAAAAAAAAAAAAAAAAAAAAAAAAATATTTCAAACCTTTAGCAGAATTAACCTTAATCGAAGGAATCGGAAAATGACACAGTAAGTCGAATACTGATAAATTTGCTGATTGACAACTGCAGGACAATCCATAAAAAAAATCATTATTTTCATTAAATTTTTAATTGTTAATTTTATTGTAGTATTTTGTCCGCCAAACAAGGACAAATAAAAAATAACAACTATTCTGAAACAATACGGATAATATTGACTGGAATAATTTTTTGGCTTCTGAAACAAAACAATTTATTATTGATAATCTTATGATTAGTGGCAAAAAAAAATAAATATTTGTACATATTATTACAAACCAGCATGCGTAGAAAAACATTTAAGAAGTAAAGTACATAACAAATATTTGTTTATTACCTGCCATATTTGCAATTATGATTGTATACCATCTGCTACAGAAAAACATTTAAAAAGTAAAAAACATCTTGCGATACATGTGGTCAAGATTATAAACTAACTACTGAAAAGAATAATTTCAAAAGTAGATTACATAACGGACGTGGTTCATTAAATAAAAATATAAATAAATTACATTGAATTGTGAAATTTGTGGTTATACTTATAAATTTTCTTTAATTAAAAGTTATATACGTATTTTTTTAAAAATTAATTCCAGGTACATTTTAAAATTATTTGTATTTTTATTATTTTCTGTTGCGTTAGATACGTTATGAAATTCAGCGAGAGATAGCACAAATAAAATTTTTTATAATTCGGTTGGGTTAGAGATATACATTTTGGGTTAGTGCTATCGCAAATTGTTATTTTATGTAATTCGGATGGGTTAGAAATATTATAAATCGTTATTTTATATAGTTGGATAAGGTTAGAGATGTTATAAATTATTAATTTAATGTAATTTGGTTGGGCTGGAGATATTATACATTTTAGGTTACAGAAATTATTAAATCTGTGGTAGGTTGTTCTATAAATTTTTATTTTGGGATCGGTTGTTTTGTAACTGTTTGATTATTCTGGGGTGGGCTGTTTAGTATATTTTTCTATTGTTTGTGATTATTATGTTTAATTATACTTCTAACTTCTATTTGTTTATTACCTTATAAATTTTTTATCGTATAAATGAAAGCTGGAAATAAAATTAGAGGTACAAAGAATAATGATTTATTGGAATTAAAACAAATCCATCAAATGAAAGATTTGGATTGTGGCTACTTACAGAAAATTTAAATAATGATAATCTTGTCACAAATATTGGAAATATCATTTAACGGAAATTAGAAGAATTAAAACCAACTACAGAACCAATTTGCGACAATATTATGGTTTTTAAGATAATGTATTTATTTTAGTCGGTAAAGAGGAAATATTGAAAAATATCACATTTCTTGTTGTTCTTATAAGATGTACAATTCTAAATTTTGGTTAGCAAGACATGGAGTGAAGCGCGAAAATTCCTTATTTATTAAATTCAAATGCACAAACACTAGAGATATTAAACAAATAATTCCCAAGGATATAGAATTTATAAAACAAAAATATATAATAATCCTGTTGCTATTCCTTACTAGAATCACCTGAAGTTAAAGTAAATAAATACACTTTTCAGTTTTTTAATAGAACTTACAAAATAACATTATTATTTGTCTATTAAGACTAACACAGTAAAATGCAGGAATATTTAATAAAATAGCACAGAGAAAATATTTAACTAATAGTTTTCATTTTCTTTTGCAAATAAAAAATATAAGGGAATGTAATGTAACAGTTAACAACAACAATTCTGTTGGAAAAGACTGTTTAACATGGACTAATTTAAATTCTATATTAAAAATATACAATAAATGTAATAGCCACATAACAAGCCTACACTGTAAAAAAAACTTCCTCAGATGTTAAGGAAGTTATTATCCCAGACGCAGTATGGGACAGTTACCATACTTCCGTCTTTTAAATATGCAAACTTTTACAAATGTTACAATACAAGTCTGGTAACTTCAGTATACATTTGATTGTTTTACAATTAGGTTTAGTAGAGCTACCATGGATGTCTGGGAAACTATTCTACCATACTTACTTTCTTAGTGCCCCTATACGTGCGTCTGGTAAACAAACTATTTTTTAGAGTGTAGGAGTTAACAAAGAATGGAGGGGTTGAGATTCTTAGTGGTGTGAGTCACAATTATTTTGTAGGGTCGCTTTTATTATTTATATCATTCTCGTTTTCGAAATAATATTCTGTAACAAATAATTCACTCTTAACTGAATTTCTGCTTTTCATTTTGTATGTGATTATAAATTGTTTGAAAGGAAACTTTTTTAACTAACTTACACCATTATAAATCTAACCACTAAATTAAGCAACCATAGATCATAAATTTTAATTGTCCATATATTAGATTAAATATATGTTTTCATATTAGCTTTAAAAAATTGAATTACACGGTTGAAAGCAACTATTTATTACTATGATAACCAAAATTTCCAAGAAGAACAATATTTTGGTACAATAACAGATTGTTTAGAATTAATAATAAATAATGCAAAATATTTCGAAAAAGCTCCTTTTAATATTGTTCCACTAGCTCAGAACCCTATCGTGAGTGCCGCCTCTCCCGAACTTTTTGGTTGTTTTTTAATATTTTTATTATCTTAGGATGGGCTGATATATATATATATATATATTTATTTATTTATTTATTTATTTATTTTTCTGTGATTTTATAAAAAAAAGTATAAAAAATTATAAAACAATCCGCCACAAAATAAAAAAAAAATTATAATACAAACTAACTCAAAATGTATAATTTCTGTAACCCAAAATGTATAATATATTTAACCCAACCGAATTACATAAAATAATAATTAGTTATAACTCTTACTGAACCCAATTATATAAAACAATAATTTACACTATCTCTATCCGAACCGAATTATATATAGTAATAATTAATAGTATATATAACCCAAAATGTATATTATCTCTAACCCAAACCAATAATATAGTTTAATCATTTATAATATTTCTAACCAAACCTTATAATATCTCCAACACAACCCAAAATAGTAACAAATTTACAGAACAACCTAACCCAATATAAATAATTCTAAAATGTAGCTAGAATTAAAAAAAACACCAAATTATTATAAAACATACAAAATATGAGAAAATCAATAAAAATTTGTAATATTTTTTATTATTTTATTTTTATGCGATAGTTACTGGCGATACAAAAATAAACTATAATGTACTTTAATAGCTGATATTTGGCTTATGTTTGCTACGTAAATAATAATTTTAACATTCTTAAAAATTTGATCATTTGTATGTGAATTTTGTCTATTTGTAGTAACTAAGAGATACAACGATGAGACACAGTTTTGTTGTGTCGCTTGTTGTTTCTCTATTCGTGTCTGTTATCTACTGTGTTTTTGGTTCGTCGCATCGTAGAGTTGCGTGTTGTTTTTGTTCGTAACTGATATATTACTGGGTTTTTTCTCGCCTCATTGGTGTGTCGCATTTTTAATTTTGTTTCAGTCTGTCCCTTTGTCAAACCCTGGTTGTCTGCCTGGGTTGTGTTTCTTATCTGTTTGTACTTGTTTTTGTTTGACTCGATTCCATTCATGGAATTTTATGCTACCTATTTGTGTTTTTCTGCTATCTTTAGTTTTCTTTGACAGTCATCTATTTCGGAATGGAGTATGTCCAAGAAACTAAATCCAGTCAATATGAATAAAAACGACACTGCTAAATAAACGTGACTTACGCCACTATGAAGTTCAACCCTTCATGTTTGTCGTGGCCAGAGCAACGACAACTTGTGTATATAGATCACTGACTTTCGCTAAAATATTTTTTCACCAGTTAGTTTCAATGACTTACGTACACATCTGCTGTTCTACTTCAAGGTCAGTGATTGGATGTGTTAACTCTCTCACGTCGTGGGATTCCACCAGCCAATCATAAACGTGTTTGTGTTGAGTAACCTTACTGTGATTGGCTCAGTGACACGAGTGTAACATAAAGGCACTCTGCCCTGTAACCACGAAGCACAACTGCACCTCAGAATATTTAGTAATACTGAAGTGAAATAGCAGGTAGGACAGCGAACCCAATCATACACGCCAACAAAATGGCTTCGCTGGCCAGCAACATGGCGGAATTTCCTAAGGCGGCTGCCCTGCCAGTCGACAGCCCGGCCAATAAGAAACTTGCAGAAACATACAAGAAACAAACATACTCGGGGCTGGTATCAACAGCCTCGGACAGCCAATAAGCGTTGGAACTCGCTCGTATCAACTAAGCTGCGACATCATTTTATGTCTGTATTGCTAGTTATTCTGTAACTGCACTGAAACAAAGTGGGGCGAGATTACTTCCGGGTAAATCAGCAGTCCCTAGCTATAGGCGGTTCGCAATATAGTGAGCACTTTCGACAGTCCTCTTGCCTAGAATAATGTTTTTAAAATATTACTTATTGTGACCTCTTTATACGTTAAAATTCAAGTATTGTAATTTGATTGGGCCTTAGGTTGCTGTGTTAGTTTTAAAAAGAGACAGCAAAGTAAAGATGTGCGTGGAAGAAAAAGTATCTAGGGTTTGAAAAGTTGTCACTTTATGCTGCAGCACCTATACAAACATCCGATCTCTAACCGCACGAAACACAGCTGCATGATGTGTGCACGTCATACAACGAAACAAAGTGATGTAAAAATGTTCTCGCCAAAATCAGAGGTTGCCTGTAATGGTCTATGCTCTGGGCATGTGTGTGATAGATGCCTAGCTGACTCTAGTAGAGAAACTACGGACCATTCCCCCCCCCCCCCTTTTACCGTCACAACATCACGGCTCACTGCTAACCAAGCGTGGGTGTGGCAGGGCAGATTTGTCGACGTGTCGTAAACAGCGGCCCTGTGACAATGTCCTTCATCAGGCGGGTACATGGCCAGTAAATTAGGCCTCCCGCCGAGCGCGGAGACTTGGGGAAGGTGGTTGGTGATGTTTGTGGGGAGAGGGGATGTGATGTTAGGCGGTACTGTCGCTGTCATTGGCTCTAGTCCTAACAACTGTCTAGCTCATTGGCTAATATTCTAGGACAGTATGAGGAACTGCAGTCTTTTACTATTGTTCAAGAACGAGGTATGTAACTAATGAAGTGAGGTGTGTAACGTCTTGAATATAAATAAGGACTGAAAACATTTCCACTGCATGTATAAATAATTTGAAATTAAAATTGCCACGGCAGTAACTCAGTCCCGTCGAGCACAAAGACGACTCCCTCTGTCAGGGTATCCATGAGTAAAATAAATGTAGGCTAATACGTTTGTTACGTATGTGAGAGGCTGAAGTGTGGGTTTTAGTGTAAGATTGGTTAAACTTTACATGTCACTTAACTGATGTAGATGCGCCTTCCCGACGTCCAATCTTCCTGCAACACTTGATGATGAAAAAAAAAAAAAATCATTTTAAACAATTACTATTTCTTTTAATCCAGCCAAGACAATAACGAGGTTAATCAAGTTACTCCATTCCAAAACATATTTTTCTTCCTTCTCAATACTAACCATCAGCATAGACAGGGCTGCCAGACATAGATAAAACAAAATTTAGAAAGATACATAACCATTAGATATAAACAAAACATTGTCGCCTTACATAAATAAAATAAAACATTGACTATTAAAGGGCAAACCTTATTTGTCACAGCTGGAAGCACCATTTTTTTTTACATCCGAAAATTTCAAAAGTACCACAATTTAAATATAGCTGTTTATCTAACGTACTAGTGGACGTATTAGAAGTGAACTAGGAACTAATAAGTATATATATTTTTATAAAAGTTAACAATAAGTAGTTATAACATACTGCACTATTGTGGATATACGCCATTGCAATGCTATGTAGTCCCAGGAATATTTGAATGAGACTAAGAAAAAAAAATTAAATACGAAAAAAATTAGAAAACAAGCGTAGTTTGGCTGCAAACTACAGCCAAACTACGCTTGTTTTCTTATTTTTTTGTTTTTCGTTTGTTTTTCCCTCCATGGTTTTTCCTGTCTAGTTCTAAGATTTTCGGGACGCCATAATATTGCAATGGCGTATATCCACGTAGCTGCATAGTTATTATAGACTCGTTGACTTCCAGGAAGTGTCAAATAAGACAACGGTCAATTGTGAATAGCACGAACTTAGGTACAGTTGCTGTAATTCTAGCTTGCGCCTGGAAGAAAACGCGAATGTTTCAACACGTAGTTGGAAGACTCACTCTTAACTCTCATGTCTGTGTTTTCTATTGCGGTACTGAAAAATGTATACATTTACAGATCAATTATTTCTTTGGATAATATTACGAAAATATGTAGATGCACGTAACGAGAAAGAAAATCAGTAAATAATTATTATTCATTCCTCCATGTAAGTTTATGTCAACTTTTTTTTCTGCGAATACAACTGCTAATATAGCTTCGTTTTGTACTTTGGAATTCAGGATTCCCCAGGCAAGGGCCACCGAACTCCGCTTTAACTGATATAATTGGTGTAGCAAAGGTTCTAAAATAGAACGCACGGCACACTGTTTGTAGAATTTGGGACTTGGGACTACAAACAACACTGTGAGCAGTAACACTATTTAAATTATTTCTCGTTGTTCTTACTTGCTATTCTGATCGTTTGCCTTGAATGGTTTATAAACTACGTTTTCTCATATAAATCACTTATTGCATCCAGTAGATAAACGTATACTTATAACTTCTGACGAATGTAAGTATCATTGTGAATCAAACAACGGGTTTAAATATCAACTGTTTCGATAACCATCGAGGAGTATCCGTCGTGATTTCGCTCTCTTAGGGACAGAATTTTTAAAATTTTTGAAGTTAAATTTTGTACGCATATAGAATACTTTAATGGAAGTAAAAAAACACTACGATAGTCCGCTGTGGACGACTATATAAATTTGGAAAAGTTCTGGACATTAAATTTCTGGTATTTACGTTATCATTATCTGAAAGAAAAACGCAATACTTGATAGACGTTGAGAATCTCAAGGAAAAAAAACTCTTCACATATTCTCATCCTCTTATAGGCCGAAATTCCTTTGAAGTAAATATTGTGAGATAGACCGTTGGGTTCAAGCTAAATAGACGCTTATGCGAAAACAAATTTTATCGCTTTTCACTCCTTTAAGAGAAAATTTTCGAAAAATTCAAAGAAATTATTTTTCAGGTATTAAGGTCAAGGGTTCCGATTTACGTTGTTTATTCGATTATTATTTTTATTTAATCCAGAAATTGATCGCACATCGAATAATCGTCATAAATGTCTTGGAATGTTTTTACTGTTCATCCCAATCTTTTTAAAACAAAAAAAAAAAAATACATGTAATATTGGCTAATTATCAACTGAAAGAAGTTTTTGTTACAGTAAATATATCTATAATGTTTGATCCTTTAAAAAAATCAAGCTACGTAGTGAAATCAATTAAACCAATTTTCAACACATTTATACGACAGTTATTCGATACCATATGTCACCTTTCACTATTACAAAAAAAATTACTTCACAACTCGCACAAAAAGCAATACGAAGTCTCAACCCGTTTTCATAGATACCGAAGATTAGCCAAAGTCACATTTTGCGTGTATTCACTCTTCGGGGGTTATGTTGTATAGTCTTAAAATCACATTTTTGAAATTAGAATCCGTATTTAACTGAAGGGAAAATCACGATGAGAGCTGTTCGTGTAAGGTAATGTTGGCGTTTTACTTACACTAGAACGCTGTAATTGCTCAATTATCCAACAAAACTTTTGCAGGGAGGTGTCAACCCCCCCACCCTATTTTGTAAGTGAAAACAGCTTAAATGTAACCATTTTGCAATTTGAAATAAAAATATTCCTGGGGTAGGGCCCTCCGACCCTCCGCTTTATCAATGGCTAGCGGTGTTAACTTTCAAAGATTCTCTGAACTAAAAATCGTAGCTATGGTTCTTTCGTATAACTAAGGTTAATTCTACTACAGGTTAGAAAGAAAATACGTTTTCTTATGGAAGAGCTTGACACAGGGAAAATTTCTGCCACTAGTTTCGCTTCAATCGCTAAGAGACCAGAAAAATACGAAACCGTAGTAAAATTAAATATAAATAAACTTTGAAATTATATTAGTAATTTAATTTCATTTTAAAATGAAAAGAAACCGATTTAGTGTTTTAAATGTTCAACTTAATGTAACTTAAAATTCAGGAAAGCTCTGTGATTGGTCAGTTTGGTGCACTAGCGATACCAGCGCTCAAGTGGCGGAAATTGTCCCTGTGCCAAACTTGTAACATTGATCTTTCTAACCTGTAGTGGAATTAACCTTAGTTTAACTACGTGTACACATCTTTACGTTAAAATCTTAAACGTATCTTAATATTTCGTTAGCGAACTGTAAGGTTGTTATATTTTGTACTTCTCAGAGAAATCTATTTTTTTTTATATTTATAATATTATTATTATTTAATATTATGCTGATGCAAATCGCTGCTGTCAGGTGCTCATTCTTCGTATGCCGACAGCGTCCTCGGCACGAAAATTCCCCCGTGAACAACGAGTTGCATTTATCTTTCAGCGCTGCCTGTTGTCGCGATAAGAAACGTCCCGCTGCAAGGTTGCAATATTCGCCGCTAGGAAGCACCACTGCCTCCGCGAGGCCACTGCCCACTGTTCTCGTCACTAGTACGATAATTCTCGTACATCAGCGGGCGTTTATCTGCTCACTCACGATATTTCACGTATAGCCCGCGTACTGTACAATTAATGTCCTACGTAGAACGGTTCTATAGCACAGAAAACTCCTGAAATAAATATTCGCATGTGTTCTTTTTTCTCACGAAAACTAATAAGTGTAGCTGAACATATTTAGATTAGCAGGGTATGCAAAAATTGTGTACGTATACATTTCAAATGTATTAAATGGAAGAAAAAAAGTTCAGCAAAAATTTACGATTCGGTATCAATCATGAATAAATTAACTGATATAACGTTTGTAACATATCCCCAAAAATCTAATTTTATTTTAAAAATTGAACTTCTTTAGTCATTTTTTTAAAATGCAATAGTTGTCCTTCCGTTTTGTGGTCACTAATGGCATAACGTAGCAGAACATTGCATTTACTTTTTCAACGGCATTAGATTATAAACAAACAATAAAAATTAAGACAATTCTAATTTTCTTTGTCGAAGTGTTCTGAAAATTAAATTCTTACACCTGCAATAATGTTTGTTTTCCTTCTCAAAGTAGTATCAGTATTGGTGTCGGCAATATCTGATAGTGCCAGAAAACAATATCGGCTCCCCTACACTGCACAGGGTTGCCAGAATTTAATCACACAAACAAACTGTTTAACTGTCTAACTTCGTGCATTGTACCCAATAATATTTATTGCACATTCAATTTCTTTATTTTTTTTTTTTTAACACACCTGCACAAATTAATCTAGGAACAAAATGTCGGTTACTGTTATGTGAGCTATTTAAACTACGGTACGTGATATTTACAGTTGATCTCCACCATCATCTGTGCGGCACTGCGGAGTAAACCGGACACTCGTGTACGCAGTGTTGCCTACACACTAGGCTCTGTGCCACCACGCCAAAACTTCATGTGCGTTTTGCACGAAAACTATGAGTCCTAGACAGTCGCTACAAGAGGACCTTTTTTATTATTAAGTTCACATTACCCAACTTTTCATTTTTAAATGTTGGATTATCTTTACGTTAAAAAAGTTGTCATCAATGTAAGGGTGGCCACCCGTTTTATTTTCGTAAGGGTAGAAGCTATCAACTAACGTTTACTGTTGGTTGGTCAGCCGCATTATCGTTAAGTAATATCCCGAGTTTTGTCAGTTTACGTCGATCACTGTTCGGTTCATGGGGAAATCAAAGTTTTATTTTTTTTTTTAAGCGAAATACTCCTTTAATATCACTGTTAAGTACAAAGTGTCTTGCATATTTCCACTTATATTTTTCGCCAGAGTTTGTCGGTGGTTTTTTTTTTGTGAACATCCTGTGCATATGTATGTGTGTATGCATATATATATTCCTCCCTCAGACATTAAATTTTAAGAGCAACGAAATGTAACCGTAGAGTTTACTGATGTTCAGTTGAAAATGTTATATAATATTAAATGACGGAAATATATAAATTAAGTAGAAGGAAAGCTTTGACTAGTATTTGACAAATACTGACAAGAACTGTGAACCACTTGCACAGTGACTGTTTATCCAAGGTCGAGCAGTGATTGGCCGCCGCCCGGTGATGTGCTGGCTATTGGACCGTGTTATAGTTCATTATTTAAAACCAACTATAATTTGTGGTTCCACGTGCTGCACGTAAGGAATGTATTAGGTTCTTGAGCTGGAACAAGACAGTTGATTGTGAAGGTGGTTGTTGGAACGAAGTTAGTTAAGTATGTGTAGTACTCGTGGTAAAAACTTCCTTCTTGTACAAGAAAAATCTGGTAAACTAATGTCAAAACATTAATCAACAAGTATGTCGCAAGTCACTAAAGTGGTCCAAATTTTCCAAATACCTGAGGGGACTAGAGAAATACATTTTAATAGTTAGTGGACCTGGCGATAGACGTGATGTAGCGTGGTACGGAAATAATTTTTCTTGTATAACTATTAAAAATGTTTCCTATGTGTTTACTTACGGAAAGAAAACACACTTCAAACTGTGTCCCTATGAATTATAAAAATGCCGTCTGCTAACTAAAAACATGGTTTCCAAGATCTTCAAAAGGACTAAAAATGACTTTTTGGCGTTGCTGTTGTAACTGAGAAAATATCAACCTTAATCGTAAAACAATATCATAGAAACCTGCATTGCACTTACCACAAACTTCCACAAATAAAACAACAGGGTCTTCGCTTGAAGTCCGAATGAAAAACACATTGTACGAGAACACAGTACATTAGTTTAGTCCTTCGAGCCTTAGAGGCGATGAGGTGCTTGACGGATGTTGTATTATGGCCTTCCCGGTCTCCGTACCTCGAACATAAAAAAAACTAGCGTTCACTAACTCTTAATGAGCAGAAACAAACTAACCTTCGAAAATCAGTCATAGTTTACTAGCTAGTTTGAACTTTAAAAAAATATATGTAACTGGTTTTAAAAAAAAATTTGTGTAACTCCAAACCATTTTTGTAATGTACAAGAATTTAGTAGTAAATGAACAAAAATTATTTGTTAGTACACAAAAAAGTTCGTAGTTATACAGACACATTTCTCTATTTCCAGGCACATTCTGAAATGTTTAGGGCCTAGATATTGCTTTATAAAATACAAAAATTATTACCATACTCGTCCAACACATCGCCCAATGGTATCTGTGAACATATCGTAGCACTGACTGCCGGACTCTGCACCGACCTGAACTGAACCAACAAGTAACCATGTAAAGGGCCCCTGCACAAGCAATTTGTAATTGTATAATTGTTCCAATCACTGACCAACTGTTACACGTTACAGTAAAAATAACTTCCCACAAATAAAATATATTTTTGGTTCCATTGTTGTCGTACAGTCGCCATTTTAAAGTAGCGATTTCACTGTTTTCGGTAGTTACCCAAAGCAAGCACAATTCAAACTATATGAATTAAATATATTATAGTGAAAGTAAATTGTTAAGCTACAGAATGATGCCTCTGCGGTTTCACGTAAAAATTGTTTCTATTGAAAAAAGTTATTGAATTAAACTACATTTTCGCATATCTCTGTGTATTTGTGTTTCTAAAATAAATAAATAAATAAATAGAATAAAATCACGTGAACTAACAAACTGGTCTTTCTGTAGCTAAATACATTAACTTTTCCTCAGAATTATTTCACTCGTATCGTTTGAATAGCTTTTACTTCGGGTAAGTAGCGAAAATAGTCAAATTGATACATTGGCATGCACTTGTACGAAATGTTTAGAGCCGAAAAATATTTGATTTGTAGGAAATTACTATTAATGAGCTTCCTTCAAGGTACGAGGCAAGAAAATGGGTTTAAACCAATCTACCAGGCATAGACGTGAGATTCGTCCCAAGCTCAACTATGTCTCAGGCACCCTTCTTCATGACTCTGAAACAGAAATTTGAATCCAGCCTGTAAACTCATTGAAGGGAAAAGTTATTTACCCAAACCCACTTAACTATGAGTTTGATGTATTATGAAACATTTCTACTTCAGAGACAGTCCATCGTCCCTTATTGGTTCTCCAGAGAGTGTTTACGTACGCTCGTATACAAAAACTTGGTAATGACTTCAAATGGCAGAAGGGACATAACAAACAGAATAGCGATACATGCTACAAATATGAACATAACATGTGTGTGAATGACTGCTGGATAAAGCTGGAGTCTTAATCACCACGAAGTTAACATACATATATGTGTAAAAGTAGAAACGCTCAAGTGGAACACAAGCATTCACAACCTTATGTTGCGTACTGTACGTAACAGCAGAGTTGATCAACTTACATCAACATTGTACCCTGAACTGGTTGTTACCCCTTATGTAAAATGGTGCTTGACGGGAAATTTTTATTGTTTTACAATTTTTCATATTTGAACGAGATATTGTTTGTTTCGTAGATGTACATTGCGACTTTTTTTCCTTCAATGAAAAATGTTTAGCTTTCATAGTTATTTTATAATGGAATGTCAAACTCCAAATCTGCATAAAACGGTTTTATGATTTAAAGAAAAACCAGCTGACTCACGGAACTGAAGAAATTCACACTGAATAACAAAGTTTAAGGCTATAAAGTCTCCTGGATACAAAACTTAAAATATAACATATGTTAGTATTTTCAAAAAAGTTTAGATAATTTTTTTATTTAATTTGAAATTTCAGAATTTAACATAATTGTTTTCATGTAGGCAACACTGTAAGCCACAACTTAGTTATTCAGTATGAATTTATTTTTTATTTTTCCGTTTGGTAAGTCAATTGGTTTTCCTTTAAAACATAAAACCGTTTTATGCCTATTCGAACATTCACGTGCCATTATAAAATAACTATGGAAGCTAAAATATTTTCATTACAGTAAAAACTAATCTCCCATGTATATCTACAAAACAAACCATATCTCGTACAAATATAAAAATTATTTAAACAATAAACATTTTCCGTCAAACGCCCCCTTCAAGTAGACATAAGAATGTAAAACTAAGTTTACTTATAATTTTTTTTTCCTTTTTTCCTACATGTATCTTTGCAAAACATGTAACTATTAATGATTTACAGCCGACATTTTGTATTAGCAAAACACAATTTGAGTACGTTTATATTCTTTAATCAAAAAACCTTACATACGTTGTATCCGGCTTAAGGTTCCTACCCACCTGCGCTTGAATAATAATAACGCTCTGCGCGCCAATTGCTGGGTTTGCGTGTAGAGGCGACAATGTATTACATACGCCGACCGACGCCACTCTTAACACTACATCGGTTTTATGCCTCACGTACATCATAGGAGCCTAACTAGAAAAGAACCTTAATTATCACAGGAAGTTGACTCGAGAGAGTGATGTGGTGGATATTAAAATAAAAGCCCATGTCAGTCCACTTTCCCCTGACGCACTAGGTACACCCACCCCCTCCCTCCTCCTAGTTACCTCCCATGTGTTTTAATAATGGCTTGCCTATTATGAAGACGCGAAACTTACTTGTGTCTATTTACACGTCACTTGCCCACGATGACAAATCCAGGGTCGACCACTTTCTCGTCTTCGTACCAGAACTCGGTCAGGATGGCGAACCTGTCTGGGTGGATACCGTCTGCTGTGTCCCCCCCGCCCCACTTCCCCTCCAGAGATCAACACACATGCTCTGTCAGACTGACCGCAGTCTTACTCACAGGCACACGCGTCATTAAGGCTATGCTCTATAGTTTATACTGTTCTTGTGATAATTAATTTTGTTCACTTAAACGAGAGCAGATATCAAAATGTTGTCTGGCAGTTTTGTTTAAAATGATTTTGCAGAGATTGCCCTTTTTTTTTTTCAAACCAAGAAATTATACGGTTTAGACTGAAAAGTCAATTAATCTGAATTGTGTTAATCACATAGTCAGCTAAAACGATTCTATTTACTGCCTTAAAAAATTCAGCCAACATGGAGAAGAAGATTTTAAACAAAACTGCCGAACATATTTTTATATCTACTCTAGTTTAGGCATAAAATATTAATGCCGCTAAAAAGTATAAACTAGATAGCATTGTGTTAAGGGTCCCGCCTGTCCGCGATTGCTTTGTCCAGATCGGCTGCCGAAGTAGGCTACACGCGGCCGTTCTTGACGTCAACTCTCGCTTACCCAACATTTCCCTCGTCCCTAGAGACCCGGCTTATTTCGCAGAAAAATGTGAACAGTCGCTGAAGTTTCAACACATGTCCAGTTTGCCGACACGTCACTTTTTCGCGTCGCGCACTTCGTGTTACGTCTGTCGCTCTGCTGTGATTACAGCGTTAGAGGCTCTGACGCGACGGAGCTACAAGAGTGACCTTGAAGGACGCCTCAGATACCACACTGTGTTTCGCCATTAAGGGTCTCCCCTACGTGTGCTCGAAATACGCTGCAGTGAGTTTCGGTTATTTTTTTTTTTTTTACGAAACTACTTAACGCGCATTATATTTGTAAATCTACGAAGAGAAAACACGCCTCAAATTATGTCGCTATAGTTAAAAAATTTGTCACGTTTATTTAAATCATCATTTTCGGGCCCCTAAAAATAGCCAAAAATGGGTTTTCGAGAGACAGCCGTACCTGTAAAAATAGTAACCGGATTCGTAAAGCACAACTATAGAAACCAGCGACAGACTTTTGATTATGCTGGCCACGAATAAAATAATGTGGTCACCGTTTAAAGTCCCACAGGACAAAGGATGATAGAAAATCACTGCACGCGAGCTGAGTGGCTTACACGTAGAGGCGATAATACATTACATACGCCTGTCAACGGCAACCTAACCGCTCTTGACACACACACAAACGCAGCCTAACTAGGGAGGCCCCTTAAAAGCTAAACTGTGCCACATATCTGTCCTCCATGAATGCAGCTGAGACTACCAAGGTTTTGTCACGACACGGAACTTAATGCAGGCAAGCACAGTGGCCAGTCTAAAACACGCTATGTGCGGAAACCATTTTTTAAATTTATTTTCAATGCTCCAATGCCCGCCCTGCTTAGCGCGTGATCGTTAAATAGTAACACGCTTGTTTGTCCTGCCTGCAAACCACGAAATGTATTCACAGTTTATTTATAAATAAATATAAAACACTTCAAACTGTACTGCTATGTTAAAAATAGCACTTCTATAATAGCCATGTTCTTCTGGCATAGCCAAAATAGTTTTAAATGATTTTTTTTTTTTCAAATTATTCTAGTTAGAAAAGAACCTGCATAATTCGTGAAAGAGAATCACATAAGCATTATTTTGCCTTTACTCCATACTTTTCGCAGTAGAAATCATTGCTTCGTCATTTAACGTCACTTGTAGACAAGCCTACAGTGAAAACGCGAACGCATGTCTTTTTAGTACTCTTATTATAAAGGCGAGGTTATCATAGTTCGCGGACACGAGTCTTGCCCATATAGCTTATATTTTTTGTTTATTTAAGGTTATGGATAAGAGAACCTCTATATCTTGTCTTAAGTGGTCGTTACAGTGTTTCAGGCGCATGTATGCAACCCGCATTAACTTCACATAATTTAAGGCTAATATTACCTTCGCTATAGCAATACAAGTATTACACATATCAACATTATCTTAGCGGTTTTAGAAAGACAAGGTCGTTCTTTTTTTTATTTTTTTTTTTTTTGCTGCGTTCGTTGAAGCAAGTATAAATAATGGTAGACAGTAAATTTTACAATATTTTTGTATTAGGTTTTTAATGTAGCTGTTTGTTATACTAAAATTTGCAGAACGCAGCGAAAATAAGAATTACTATGTCTCTTATAAAACGCGAAGATTATGTTAACATGTCTAAAACTCGTACTGCTATAGCGAAGGTAATATTAGCCTTGATTCATATGGTGTTAATGCGGGTTGCATACATACGCCTGAAACACTGGAGCGGTCTCTTAAGGTAGCCACCTGGGTGAATATTTGTAGCGTGTTCGAGGCCTAGAAGTGATGACGCAGTAAGGGCGACCCAGTACGTGTATCATACCTCACCCCAGCCTCTAGACGCAAGTCACTGCAGTCTTCTCACTGACAACTCGACTCTATGAGACATGCAGTGGTGATCCTATAATTATTTGATGTTGAAATACATACGAGATTTTTAAATGTTTGTTGCAATAGTAATTTTACAATTATAATTTATTGAATTGTGGACATACACCATTGGTCATGTTTTGCTGACAAAACTTGTGTTAAATGACAAAGTACATAAAAGAAAAAGAACAAAAAGCTATATAAAACACACTCTGAGGAATTGTGTCAGTGTTTTTATTGATTATTATATAACGTAACAAAGAATAATTCTAGAGATAGAATTCAGTCGAATATCGACACAACACCAAGACACAAAAGACAGACACAAATATATATATATATATATATGTATGTATTTCTGGTTCTATATTTGTGTTGATACATATATAAATTCTATCTCTAGTATTCTTTGTTGTTTAATATAATAGTCCATTAAATAATCTGACAGAATTCCTCTGTGATTTATTTTGTGTGTTTTATATTGTTTTATTTGTTATTTTGTATACTTTGTCAATCAACACAAGTTTTATCAGCAAAACATGGGCAATTGCGTATGTCCACACTCCAATAAATTATAATTACATTACATACGTCTATGCCTTTTTTAAGACTCTGCGTCAAGAGTCCATGCTTAAAAAGGCTCTAAAAAACGACCATTGTCACTATTTTTGAGAAGTAGAAAATATACATTATTGAACTGCGGTGAACCTGAAATGGGTACTCACATGTGTAACGAGTTGTGAAAGTTAATCCTAAGCAGACATCACTCATGTCATGTGAGTTATGCAGTTAGCGAATACACTTGTAAGAGGGGAAGCCACTTATAGGCTTTTGAGAATAAACTGAGCAGTGCTTTCAATTTCCTGTAAGCCATTACGCCGCCATATTTACTATTTTAAATACGAAAACTTCCGTGTAACTAATAACTAAATTAAACATTCCACAACTCTCAAAACTTAACTTCCATTGCCCCATTAAATATATGTTATTTATTATTATCGAGTGTTGAGCAGTGTTCCGTTTAAATTGAACCGCCTATATATAATGTCTGTGGTTGACGCTGAGTGGATGTATGGCAACATTGGAGAGCGAGAAACTGGGTCACGGCTTGACGGCGACAATGGTGACGTCACAAGGGAGGCATAGCTCCACCTGCGTGATATATAAGGAGTTACAGCATCTCCTGCCTGAGCTTCGACAGAAAGCCCCTCTGTTGCCGTATCTACGATGTGATGACGATGCTTTCCCCTCCTCCATTCTGGGTCGTTAAGAGGCCTCCCTATCTGAACTTCAAATGCGTCGCAACGAGATACGATTATTCTTTTTTTGACGAAACTATTCAATGCGCATTCCATTTGTATATCTTCGAACATAACACACACTTCAAACTATGTCGCTATAGATTCAAAAATTCGTCACGTTTATTAGAAACATCATTTTCGGGCCCCTCAAAATGGCTTATAATATATTTTCCAGGCTACCGTATCTGGAAAAATAACAGCCGGATACTGAAAAAGAAAACACAATTATAGAAATAAGTGCCAGACTTTGAACTATGTTTCCCTCAAATAAAATAATGCGGTCACCGCTTAAAATCGCATAGGAAAAAGGATAACAGAAAATTACTGCACGCTAGAGTGGCTTGGGCGGAGAGGCGATAATGTATGTATTACATACGTCGGTCAACGGACACACACAAATGCAGCCTATCTAGGGAAGCCGCTTAAGGGTGATTGATCCCTGTCAGATCGGTTTTACGGTTTTTCTTATAAATCAGGGAATAGACACACTGTTTTGCTTTTTTCACGCTGACAAGGCGTAGTTTATTGTTTCGTTCACTTTTTGGAATCCATACGGCACTGTTTCCGTTAATGTTGCGGCCTCTGTAGTCGCTCCCGTAAATAAAGCAATTTTTCCTTTTCAGCTGTTTCCCGTTGCAAAATAATGAATATATTATGGTTCCAGCGATTACAGAAAATCGATTAAGTTTGTATCTATGTCTTGTCGTGACAAAAATGTTGATACATCGACTGAAACAGGAGTTATCGAGAAGAAACAGATAAATCCAAGGTGGTAGGGATCAATACCCCTTAACACCGCTGCTATACAGTAGAGCCACGGTTATATGGCGAAAATATTTTTTGTCAATTGATTTCAATGCCTTATGTGCACATCTTCGGCTCTGCTTCGTGTTCGGTGATAGGATGTTTAAACTTCCACTTGTCTGGGGCTTCTACTGGCAAATCGTAGACGTATGGTTGGCTTACTGTGATCGGTGCATACATATGAGAGACGTGTCTGAACAAAGACACGCTGCCAATAACCATGAAGCAAGGCTGTCGATGTGCACGTCAGGTATTGGAACAAAATGGTACAAAAACCTTCTCGCGACAGAATCGTGACTCTATGTATACCGCGCATGTGCCATGAGTACTAAGTACCACGTTTTAAATCTTCAATCCCACATTACTGTATAATATCGTGTGTTGAGAAAACACGAGGGTTAACACACGCTGTCTACTGTCAGCAGCAAATAGAAAGCGGTAAAGAGGACGTGGTAGATAAATAAACGCTGATAACATCAAATGATTGCTACGCTTTTTTCGAAGCCAATATGGATAAAATACTCAATGACAATCCTAGATAATGGTATTTCCCAACTTTACAAGTAAATATTTATCCAGAATTACTCATTCGTTACGCGTTATATCTTGCGCCGCAGTTAAATGCACGAGGTTCCAGCGTCAGAGATTGAGCCTCAGAAGTTCGTAACACTGGAAACAATTTTGTTTAAAATGTTGGCTAAAACTATTGTCTAGGATTGCTTTTGTTTAATTTTTGCAAATTGGCTTCAAGAAACCTGCAGTTATAGATTATTGCTTTTAGCGTTGAATTATGTACCACGCCCTATTAAAACCTGTAAGATCAGATACCTCACGAGACTGTGGACATGTGTTTGAAGATATATCCGGGCTTAATTATTAGAAAGACTTTGTTCACAGCCTTCCAAGCCGAGCAGTTTCCGCGTGAGACTATAGTATCGTATCATTGGTTCGGAGGTTTTACTCCACGCTACCAAAAGTACCGTACTTCGACAGCAGGGGTAACATGGCCAACTCCATGTATCATAAGCGAAAATTTGATTTAGACTATCTACCTCCTAAAATAAATATTTTAAAAAAAGAGAGAGAGAGAGAGATCTGTGATGTCTCTCTATTATTAAGATAAAAAATGGCTGCAGATTTCTAAATATTACCAAAGTATGAACGAAATACACAAAATCCAGTCAACAAACTAACTAGAATATGCGTGCGATACTAATAACCTTCTAAAAAAATTACCCACGTAAGCCACATGCGCTAAAATATGACAATTTTGCCAAAATAAGAATATAAACACGTGAGATGGAAATACATAAAAGTCAAGTCAGCTTTGTAGGCTATGTAGTATGTGCGTCTCAAGTCTGACGAGTCACCAAAAAAAAATTATGTCATATTATGCAAAAATGTATACAAAAATGGCTACCACTGTGTAATTCTATGCTAAAATATAAACATGGCCTCAGTTTTGAATTATGAACAGAATGAACGAAATATACAATAGTTAAGTCAGCTTTGTGTACCAAGTTTGATGTAATTCTATAATATGTTTCCTTTTATATATACATATATGTATATTTATTTATATATGTAGATATATTAAAAATAATAATAAAAACCGTCATTTTGAAAATATACTAAGGTCGTAAAGGAAATTACAAAATTTAAGTCAGGCTCTTAAATATTATATGTGTAAAAAGTTTGATGAAATTCGGTCCTCTGGTTCAAAAGATTTTAGGGGCACACACACATACACACCCACATTCACTCACACACAGCCATAAAGGTGAACTCATAAGTCTACTTTTTCCATCGGAAAATAAGCTAATAAGTATTTTTTATATGTAGACAATCATTGTGGCTAACGTACGAATATTTCTTTTTTTATGAATATGTAACTAAATTTTGAATATGTGTAAATTTATATATATATATATATATATATATATATATATATATATATGTGTGTGTGTGTGTGTGTAGGTATGTGTGTGCGTGTATGTTGTGAGTACGTCGCCGTACGAATTGTTTATGTTTATTTATTATTTTAATAATTGCCAAGCTAAGGCATTACGCTTAACCATCCTATTAACATACGTCTTATTATGGCCGAACAAAAACTACCTACATTATATTTTTTTAACTTGCAAACAGCTCAATTACTATTCTACTTAAAAAGCTAGATTCGCATAAGTTTAAATAAACTTCATAGATGCGCAACTAATTCCGACCAAACAGTTGATGACTTAACATTAACTAGTTTACAGAATTAATCATACTGGCAACAAAAAGTATAGGTTATGTTTAATGCATCATTTTGGAAATCCAGGAGTATTGGCGAGTTTTGCTAGTTGGCCAGTAAAGTGTTCAATGCGTAGGCAGCGGAAACAGTAAATGACTTTGAAAACTAACTTGATTTGTGGGTAGGAATGGATAATCCTCGACACTAAAATGAAAAAACGGGAACAGATTAGGTAAGTAAAGGTTAGGAATGGTCAGCTGTTGGGATGATCTTCATCGCGTGCTGAAATGGTGATTGTTCTCTAAGCGTTCCAGTCTGTATCTCGAGACATTGGGGGCAGTACCTGAAAAAGATGGCAATTTTTTGACATGGTGAAGTCAACGTTTACCATTTAGACATATGCGTTTAATTTTTCTATATTTTAGGTTTTGTATATGCTGAAATTTTGCTTATAATTTTTCGGTTAGGTCGGCATAAAACACACCACAGTAACCAATCATGAAATAAGTTGATATAGTAGGGCAGGTCAGCGAACTATAATTTTGCCTTAAAAATTAAGTAAGAAAGTGTTATAATTTTTCTCGTGAAGTGAATACAGATTAAGTACTGATATCCTGAAAACCGATATAAAATTATCTTAAAACTGTATTTTAAAAAAACTACTGTATTTTTCATTGTTCAGACTACTATACATCAACGTAGTCATTTTATGTTTCGATAAATGAAATTTCATTCTTCGCGAAAAGAAATTTCGTACTCCTACTGCATTCAATTTACGGACAAACTGAAAACACGTATTCGATCTACTTTTGCATGAGGTATTGCCATTAAAAATAAACGCACCCTGCCGAGCTCAACCACGCACGTACACTCAGTAAAGAACACCGAGAATACAACATAGCCTACACAACAGAATATTATCTAACAGGCTCTTACTATTATTACAACATTATACAGTTCGTGCAATCGTGATCACCTTGCGTATTGTAACTAAATTTCTGGTACAAGCATTTGAAAAATAAAAAAATAAAAAAAATAAAAATAAAAATTATATTTTTGTTCTTAGTTTTTATATTTTTTAATTTTTGCTTAGATAATTCCCCACCTGCGCCCTCATTTAAAGCATTTGTTTGTTTTTTTTTTTTTTTACACCTGTCTGTTCATCATTCTTAACTTTCTAACTTTGCAAAGATTAGTCATTTCAGTAACTTAATTTCTTATTTTTTGGATCTGGATGCTTTGGCTTGTTTTTCTGAACAACTGGTTTCCACATTGCCTTGTAATTTTTTTTATTTGAATATTTTGTGGGTATTTTTTTCAGTACATTTCTCAAAAGCAAGAAAATTAGTGAGCCACTAAAATAACACATATCTGTCTAATTTTATAGCCTACATACACGTACACACACATGTATATATGTGTGTGTATATATATATATATATATATATATATATATATATATATATATATATATACACACATATATATACAGTCAACTCCCGATTATCCGCGCTAATGGAGGGGACCGATGCCTCAGATAATCCAAAATCGCGGATAATATACTTTTACCCTTTCTTAGAACGCAGTAGAAAGAAAAAAGGTCAAATGCATTCCCGCAATAAAAGGCAGCTATTTAAAACATAACGTTCACGATTATTCGCAATAATGATTAGGGAATTTGCGGTAATAAACTAAAGACACGATAAATAATAAAATCACAGATATATTACTTGACCAAGAAAATCTCGTTAACCCTTTCATGTGTGAATTACTCTAGTAAACAATTAATGCGCGGCGCTAAATTTTTCCGCTTCTGCATGGGCCTTAAAACTTCAAGCCTTTCACAATACGGTTTCAGGCGTAACACATCGGTGAACATTATACGAGTAAACACTGCGTGTAGTTATACATTACTAAACATTAAAAAAAAAAAATTCAACAATTTAAAGTAAAATAATTTGCGCGGATAGTCCGACAATCGGATAATCCGCACACGGAAAATCGGGAGTCAACTCTGTGTGTGTGTCTATATATATATAATTATGTATAGACACACACACATACATACGGTACATACAATGTGGAAAACGTGTTATTCAGAAAAACAAGAGCCGAAGCATATTCCAGATTCATAGAAATAAGTAATTAGGTTACTGAAATGACTAATCTTTGCAAAGTTAGAAAGTTAAGTATGACGTACAAACAGGTGTAAACAAAGGAATGCTTCAAATTGGGATAGAGGTATGGAATTAATTAATCAGAAATTAAAATGATACATAACCACACATACTAAAGATTTCAAGATTTCAGGTGACTCGCTATTGACATGTTCGACTATGCATTGCTTCGCATACTTCTAGTTTGAATTTGAAGAAGCAATAATAATAGTTTCACCCAACTGAACTTAAATCAAATCAATATAATCTAACTTAACCTAAACTATTGTAAACCACCACCCAACCTAACATAACCCAACCTAACCAACTTCAACTTAACCCAAACTTACCTAACAAAATTCAACCTATCCTAACATAATATAGCCCCAACTAACTCAACCTAATCTGCTTTATCCTAACGTAACACAACATAAGATAACCTAAAATAACACAAACTAACATAAGATAACACCACGTATCCTAAACCAACTTAACCTAACACAACCTAACATAACTTAACCTAACACAACCTTACACAACTTAACATTACCAAAACTAACATAACCCAACCTAAACAAACATAAGCTAACCCAACCTAACGAAACACAACCTAACCTAACACAACCTAACTTAACACAAACTAACCTAACACAACCTAACCTAACCTAATCCAACCTAACCAAATGAAACCTAACCCAACCCTACCTAACCTAATCTAACTAAACCCATTTTAACCCCTTTTAACCCAACCTGCAAAAAACATAAACCAACCTAACCTAACCCAAACTAACCTAACCCAACCTAACATAACCCAACCTAACCTACCCCAAACTAACATAACCCATCCTAACCTAAACCAAACTTACCAAACTTAAACCAACCTAACCTAAAGTAACACAACCTAACCTAACCCAACCTAACCAAAACCAACCCAATCTAACCCAAACTAACCTAACCCGACCTAACATATTACAATTTAACCTAACCCAAACTAAACAAACCAAAACAAACATAAGCTAACCCAATCTAAACTGACCTAAACCAACCTAATCTAACCTAATATAACCCAACGTAACCTTACCTAACCCAACCTAAAATAACACAATTTAACGAAACCAAATCAAACATAAGCTAACCCAATGTAACCTAAATTAAATCAACCTTACCTGTCCTATCCTAATATAAATGAACGTAACTTAACCTAACCCAACCTAACATAATCAAAACAACCTAACACAACATAATCGAATACAAACAAATATAACCTAACCAACATAACCTAACCCAGCCTAAAAACCCAACCAAACCTAACCCAACCTAACCTAACCCAACCAAATATTACCTAATCCAACCTAACATAACCCAACCTAACCTAACCCAACCAAATATTACCTAATCCAACCTAACATAACCCAACCTAACCTAACCCAACCCAACCTAACCTAACCCAACCAAATATAACCCAACCTAACATAACCCAACCTAACACAACCCAACCTAACATAATCCAACCTAACATAACCCAACCTAACATAACTAAACTTAACTGTCTTGCACTAAGTTCCATTATAAAACACTAAGATACACTATCTTACACAATGTTAACATATCTTGCATTAAGTTGCATTTTTTAAAACTAAGTTGAACTTTCTTGCTCGAAGTTGCACTATGTCATACAGTCATACTTTCTTGCACAAAGTTGCCTAAATAAGTACTAAATTGTACTAACTTGCACTACGACAAATTTGTTGTAATTTTCTCTTTCATTCTCTAGGTTTGCATTAACTAGTACAAAATTGCACTCTCGTGCACTAAGTTTCACGTATTGTTCTAAGTCGCACCTTCTTACACTATATTACATCTTCCTGCACTTCGTTGAATTTTACAACAGTGATATTCAATTAATTTTCACTGAGTTACCCAACCTTGATCTATCTTAATTTAAGGTGCACAAAATTTGCACCAAGTGTCAGTAGTAAGCACCCAAACTAACACAACCTTATCTAACCTAACCCAACCTAACATAACACAACTTAACCTAACCCAACCTAACCTAACCCACCCTAACTTAACCCAACCTAACCTAACCCAACCTAACATAACACAAATTAACCTAACCCAACCTAACCTAACCCAACCTAACCTAACCCAACCTAACCTAACCCAACCTAACCTAATATAACATACCCCAACCTAACCTAACAAAAAATAACATAAGCCAACTTAACAAACATAAATTAACCCTACCTAACCTAACCCACCATAAACAAACATGAATTATTATTCCAACCTAATATAACCCAGCCAAACAAAACCCAACCTAACCTAACACAATGTAACATAACAAAACCTAACCTTACCTAACTTAATGTAACCTAACAATAACCTAACCTAACAAAACACAACCTAACATAACCTAAACTAACCTAACCTAACAAAACCTCACGTAAAATAAACCAACCTAACCTAACATAATGAAGACTAACAAAATGTAACACAACTTAAATTAACCAAAACTAACCTTTCCCAACCTAACATAACCCAATCTAACCTAACTAAATTGAACTGTCTTGCACTAAGTTGCCCTATAAAACACTAAATTGCATAATCTTACACTATGTTACACTATATTGCACTAAGTTGAACTTTCTTGATAAAGTTCTCTATAAAACACTAACATACATTATCTTACACTACATTACACTATATTGCACTAAGTTGCACATTCTTGCTAAAAGTTGCACTTTCTCGCACTAAGTTGCACTACGTTTCACTTTCTTGCTCAAAGTTGCTTTAACAAGTACTACGAAGTACTAACTTGCAATGAGACACATTTGTTGTAATGTTCACTTTCATACTCTAAGTTGCATTAACTAGTACAAAGTTCCACTAACTTGCACTATGATTCACACATTGATCTAAGTCTCACTTTATTTAACTAAATAGCATCTTCCTGCTCTTCGTTGAACTTTTACAACAAAGTTGTATTACCTTTCTCTGATTTGTAATAATTTGCACTTAGTTGCCCTAACTTGCTCTATCTTACTCTAAGGTGCACAAAATTTTCACCAAGGATCAGTAGTTTGACCCAAACTGAAACCACCTTATCTAACCTAACCCAACCTAACCTAACAAAACATAAACCAACCTAACCTAATCTAACCTAATAAAACCTAACCAAACACAACCTAACATAACCTCACCAAACCTAACATAACAAAACCTAAACAAACATAAGCCAACCCAACCGAAACTAACCCAACCAAACCTAACTTAACTCAAACCTAACATAAAACAACCTAACATAACCCAACCTCACATACCCTAACACTCCCTCGCCTAAAATAACATAACCTAATATAATGTAGACTAACATAAGCCAAGACAACCTAACCTAACTCAACCTGACCTTAACCACCTTACATAAACCAACCTAACCTAACCCAATACAACCTAACCCAATGTAACATAAACCAACCTAACCTAACACAACATAAACAAACATAATCTAAGCAAACATAATCTAAGCAAACCTAATCTAACACGACCTAACCTAACAAAAACTAACCTAATACAACCTAACATAAAACAACATAACCTATAACAACCTAATCTAACACAACATAATCTAATCCAACATAACCTAACCTAACCTAATCCAACCTAACCTAACTTAACCAAACCGAACCTACCACAACCTCTAACCAAATATAACCTAACCAAACCTAATGTACTCAAACCAAACCTAACATAACTTAACCTAACACAACCTAACCCAAACTAACGCAACCTTACCTAACCCAACCTAACTTAACACAACCTAACCTAACCCAACCTAACCTAACCTAACCCAACCTAACCTAACTCAACCTAACCTAACCCAACCTAACCTAATACAACCTAACCCGACCTAAACAAACATAAGCTAACCCAACCTTATCTAACCCAACCTAACCTCTCTAAATTTAACTGACTTCCACTAAGTTACACTATCTTACACTATGTTACTCAGTATTGCACTTTGTTACACTATATTGCACTAAGTTGCACTAAGCTGCACTTTCTTGCACTAAGTTGCACTTTCTTGCTCCAAGTTGCACTTTCTTGCACCAAGTTGCACTTTCTTGCACCAAGTTGCACTTTCTTGCACTAAGTTGCACTTTCTTACACTAAGTTGCACTTTATTACACTAAGTTGCACTTTTTTGCACTAAGTTGTACTTTCTTGCACTAAGTTGCACTTTCTTGCACTGAAATGCAATTTCTTGAACTAAGTTGCACTTTCTTTTACAAAGTTGCAATTTCTCTAAATAAGGTGCCCTTTCTGCACTAAGGTGCACTTTCTTGCACATTTTTTCACTTTCTTGTACTATGTTGCACTTTATTGCACTAAGTTATTTTACCTTGCACTAAGACACATTTGTTGTAATTTGCACTTTCATGCTCTAAGTTGCATTAAATAGTACAAATTTGCGCTAACTTGCACTAAGTATCACATTTTGTTGAAAGTCACACTTTCTTGCACTAAATAGCATCTTTCTGCACTTCATTGAACTTACACAATAAAGTAGCATTATCTTTCACTGATTTGCAATAATTGGCTCTGAGTTGCCATACCTTGCTCTATCTTACTCTAAGGTACACGAAATTTGCACCAAGTGTCAATAGTACACACTCAAACTAACACAACCTCATCTAAACTAAACCAACCTAACCTAACTAAACCTTACTTAACGTAACACAACCTAATGTAATCCAAACTTACCTAACCCAACCTAACATAACCTAACCTAACACAACCTAACCTAACCCAACCTTACCTAACCCAACCTAACCTAACCCGACCTAACCTAACCCAACCTAACCTAACCCAACCTAACCTAACCCAACCTAACCTAACTAAACCTTATCTAACCCAACCTAACATAACCCAACCTAACAACCCAACCTAACCATTTAAATTTAACTGTCTTGCACTAAGTTCTACTATAGCGCACTAAGTTACACTATCTTACACTATGTTACACTATCTTGCACACTAAGTTTCAACTATGTTGCACTAAATTGCAATTTCTTGCACTAAGTTTCACTTTCTTGCTCTAAGTTTCACTTTCTTGCACAAAGTTGCATTTTTGTGCACTGAGTTGCACTTTTTTGCACTGTGTTGCTACTTCTTGCACTAAGTTGCCTTAACAAGTACTAAGTTGTACTACCTTGCATTAAGATACATTTGTTGTAATTACACTTTCGTCCTCTAAGTTGCATTAACTAATACAAAGTTGCACTAACTTGCACTAAGTTTCACATATTGTTCTAAGTCGCATTTTCATACACTAAGTAGCAACTTTCTGCTGTTCGTTGAACTTTTACAACAAAGTTGCATTGTCTTTCACTGATTTGCAATAACTTGCACTGAGTTTCCCTAACTTACTCAATCTTATTCTAAGTTGCACTAAATTTGCACCAAGTGTCAGAAGTTCGCACCCAAACTAACGCATTCTTATCTAACCTAACCCAACCTAACCTAAACCAACCTAAGCTAACCCTACTAATCTAGAACTAATCCAACATAAAATATTATCTTATCAAACCTAACCCAACCATGTTAAACCAAACAAAGTTGGATTATATTCCCCTAAGTTGCTCTATCTTGCAATAAAATACACTTTCTTTTACTAACTTCCACACGTTTGCACTAAGTGGCACTTTTTCGCTCTAAGTTGCATTATCGTGCTCTAAGTTTCACTATCTTGCACTGACTTGCATTATCTTGCACTAACTTGCATTAGTTGATCAAGTGTCACGAGTTTGCAACTACCTTAATAAAATTTAACCTTACCTAACTGAACTTAACTCAACCCAAATTAATCTAAACCACCATAACCCAACATAACAAACATAACCTACCAAAATTTAGTTAAGCAAAAGTAACCTAACCCATCCTAATCTAATCAAACCTAACCCAAGCGAACCCAATTAACTCAACCTTACCAAATCTAATTAAACACAACCTAACTTAACCATGTTATCTTAAACAATCTTCACCTAAATGACCTAACTGCACTATGTCGCACAATTTTGCTATTAGTTGCACAAGTTTTCACTAAATTACACTAGCTTAGTTTAGTATTAGTAGCTTTTACCAACCATACCCCAAAATACTGTTACAAGTTTGAGACATAAACTTTATATGTGGGCAATTCCCATGAGTTCTTTGGGATAGAGGTCTATAATTACAAATAAAAGAGTTAAATTAAGTACTGGATTTAATATCTCACAAAGCTATGAAATACACAAAACAGTAATCAACTATAACTCTCACAACACAATTAGTTATGCACACAATTACTCCTGTGTCACAGACACGTTAAATAACTTTGACAATTAAAGCACAAGAAAAGTCTACCATCAATTAATTAAACACTATAAATCACAATAAAATTCAGTCATATATCCAATAAACAGTATTTCTAACAATGACAATGTACAACCTTATCAGTCCGAAGTGGTGA
>PNEQ01118189.1:0-23553 GCA_003012365.1 Medauroidea extradentata
TTTTTTTTTTTTTTTTTTTTTTTTTTTTTTTTTTTTTTTTTTTTTTTTTTTTTTTTTTTTTTTTTTTTTTTTTTTTTTTTTTTTTTTTTTTTTTTTTTTTTTTTTTTTTTTTTTTTTTTTTTTTTTTTTTTTTTTTTTTTTTAGTGCTTGTCTTAAATCACTGAGAAAAAAAAACGTAAAATTAGAAATGTAAACATTGTTGTCTATTTTAAGTCGGCACATTCAAGTTGAATTAATAAAACACTTTGTCTAGGTTATGAAACCAGTCGTAAATAGACTCTAAAATCATGGCAGCTACTATAGAAAAAAATTTATTAGACGTATTAAAAGAAATGTTAGAGGCACAGACCAAAACATTGATGGGAGAACTTAAGAGGGAAGTTATGGAGTTAAAGGAAGAGTTGAGGAGTGAAATAAATCGTTGTGCGGTAGTGTTTAAACTAGAACAAACAAAATATATTAAAAATGTTGAGGTTGTAGAAGAGTTAGGCCTAGAGGTACAGCAGGTGACAGAGGTGTAAGAAGGTATAGGTGAGGTTAGGCCTAGTAATAAAGTTAAAGTTGTGTCCCGTGAGATGGCAGTTAAAGGGATATAGGAAAATGAATCTGTGAATGAAGTGAGAAGATATAGGAAGGGCAAATTTACTATTAACTGGGGGAGTCAAACTGCAGAAATGGGACATTGACATAGCATTCTGGGGGACAGGGGAAGAGTACAATGTCGTTATTGAGGTAAGAGATATAGAGCAATGGGGGGTGCAGGAATGGCACCTAGGCACAGTAAAGTTTACAGGCCAGGAAGAACTGGGGGTAAAGTCTGTGTAGTGAAGCGAGAGGTGCATAGATGTGTTGATAGATGGGGGGTACAGGAGTGGACACGAGGAAAGGTGAAAATCAAGGTTGGTGTTGACAGTGTATTGTACCCTTTGTTGTGCTCAGAGAGAGGCAAGAGGAGTGTGTCTGTGTGAGGGACCTGTTCGACAGGGTACAAGAACATGTGTGTATTCTATAATTGTAATGGAAACATTTTACGATTTAATTAAATTATTAGTTGGGTATGGCACCACTAGGTTATGACAACGTGGTCATGTTGTAATTAGGCACCTTCAGTACAGTAATACTATTGAGTTAGGTAAGTTTGAATGTTGTTGATATAGTTTTTCACCTTGTGAGCAAGCTAGAAGTAACTGAAATATAAGATTTTACATAAAAGTTTGATAATGTATAGATAATTAGAAATTTAATTACATTTATCAACCCTGAGGTTAATTATTGATTGTGCAGAGCTTTGAGAAATAATTTAAGTTAATGTAAACAAATATTGAAATTAGTGTAATATGGAAAGCGTAATTTCAATGGAGAAAACAAGGATAATCATTTAAGAAATTAATTTTGAAAATATTAACTTACCTATTCTTGAGGTATAGAAGCAGTGTAAACAAATGTTTATGATTTAATTTCAGAGTATTTACTAAAATTTGAATGTAATATAGGGCAGTATAGAGAATTATGGTAATTCCACTTTGTCTAGGGAGTCAATGTTTTGTTTTTGAGGTTAGAAACTGGATAATGTATTTGTGGTTATGGTTAAATTAGTAAAATGTAAATGGGAGTGCTGCAAGTGAGTAATGGAAGAAGAAAGTGGTTGTTGTGGGAGAATGTGTGTGAATGGAGGTATGAATCACGTTATAAGTTAAGGAGAGAGTTGTCATCGATTTAAGGTTATGTGGAATATTGTGATTCGGGAACCTTCGTCGTTGAGTAAATAAGGCTTGCCCTGTGTTTATTATTGAGATATAAAGGTGAAGTTGATGTTAGTGGTTTTTGGAAGGCTGCCTCGTCGTGATGCAAATAGGCATGTATTATGGTTGAAAGGGTGCCTCGTCGTGTTGCAAATAGGTACGCCTTATGATAATTAAGGAATTATAGGGTTTTATTGTTGTGTGAATTTGTGAAGCGGTAATGGTGTGTGAGTGGTAAGAGGTTATGGTGCAGCCTCCCTGTGTTAAAGATTATTGAGTAATAGGTAATTACGTGCTTTGTTTTGGAAGTTTTGTTTAAGAATTAATGTTTATAAGTTCTGGAACTATGCACTTCATATGGTGATTATGGGAATTGAGTGATTTTGAAAATTTGTGTGCTGCTATGTGTCAAATTGTCTTTTACCTTATTTGCTTGCACAAGAGAAATTTGTGATTGTGGATAGAAAATAGTTTGAGTACCTAAGTAAAATAACTGTATTAGTGGTTAAATTCATGTGTAATAATTTTATATCGGTGTTCTTCTCAGGGTTGATTATATTAAACAGTTGAGGTATTGGTGGTGTCAGTTAAAGTTGTTATTAAATATGTACCTTGATGATAAATTCACTTGTAAGAATGTATGCTAATCTGGCATTGATTGTTCTTGAGGGCTGTTAAAGTTTGATATTAAGAAAAGGTGAATGGTTATGTGAAACTCAGCTGTATCTGCAGAATGTAAGGCAACTTTGCCAAGAAAATGAGTAACTACTGTTGTAAATTTTTTTTTGTTGTGTGGTGCCATATGCATAGACATTTTAAAATGTTTTGCAGATTTAAGTTTTTTTATGTGTTTGGTATAGCAGTATGTTAAAATCATAATCAAGCAATGAAGGAGTAATATACCTAGAAGTAATCGGTAAGTAGAGTCGAAGTTATTGTAAAACTCACATATAGTGGTGTTGTACTGTAAAATAAAAAAATTATCTTCACATTGTAGCTTGAACCTTGAAAACACAACCAAGAAAATAATACACTTCTATTTGATACACAGACTTGTTTACTAAGTACATTGCTTCTGTTATTTGTTGTGAATTTTTGATTGTTTATAACAATTTAAGTAGGCCAACTTAACGAAGTACAGTGAACCCTCGATAACTTGGACTAAAAGGGGGAAGAAGCTGTCCGAGATAAGATTTGTCCATGTTATCGAGGGGTGTCCAAGGAGGTGGGGTAATCAGTCATTAATCACAAGAAATGTGAAGAAATAAGTACGCTATCATTTCTACAAGCAAAAGAGGCTGCAAAAAATACTGTTTTGTACGTAACTATCGTATCAAGTTACGGGAGGGGCCCAATGCAGTGGGAAATTTAACGCTATTGGAGGACTTTAAAAGAATATCAAACAATGTGGGCAGTCAGATCTTTATTTATTTTTTATGCTGCTACTTCTGGCTGATCCTTTTTTTTATCTCTGTGCTAGGAGCTGGCACCAGGCACTCTTCTATCACATAAAAGTTTTCGTCTGGCTGGCGACAGCCAATGTTCCTGCACATGTGTGAGAGATAAGAAATAATCGTTGGAGATAAGCTAGGGAGGTTGTGAGCGGAAGTAGTCAAGGTCAACCGGTACAGTCTCGTGCAATACAAACTCCGCACGTTACCACACGCATCTCACACAAGACGTTTACATTGAAAAATTCTTTACGTCCGTATGTCAGAGCGTAGGGGCAGCATCCAACTGCTAGCCTGATAGTTAGTCTGCCCTCCTACAAAGTTATAAAGGTATAAAAATAATTTTCCTCATATACATCAATAAAAACGGTACTGTAATTAACAATCCTTCTGGGTCACTGTACATTATGTGAACACATTTTAACAGTACTAATTTTGATATTTTATTTTATGTATGTAAATTGCATCATAGAACACATAATTTACAGCTTTATTCTTACACAAATTGTCATATTATAAAGCAATAACATTTTAATCATGTTCTACAGAGTTACCGTATTTACTCGCGTAATCGCCACATATTTTTGACCAAATTTTAGGCCCAAAAAATGGGGTGCGGCCATTATAAAGGGTTTTAAAAAAAAATTACCTTCTAAATTTTTTTGGTGTGGAATATAACAAATGTACACTTTTTCTATATTTACTTGTTTATAACATGACCATTTCTTCTAAAATAATGAAAAAGATTTTGTTTGTGTATAGTAAACATGGAAAAATTAAGACTACAAAATCTTGTTAATCCATTCATGTGCATCACTCAATGAAAATCGTTTAAAATTATCCCACATAAGACGTTTACATTTTACGGTCCATTACATGTATGCTATTATATCCAGTGAAGTAATTTATAAACAAATCCGATTCACGTTTAAAACGTTACAACTCTCCAGACGTCGTTACGTTATTAACATAGCATCATCTACCAGCGAGCGTGACTCTTGTCCGGCTTGGGCATGGATGTTGTGTTGTTCTTTCACCACCCACATCAGTTCTTGAAAACATCGTTGTTAAAGGGGCATAAAACCCTCTCACCAATTTTTCTATATCGCAATTCAAAACAATGATTTTTAATTTTTCTTTTTAATGTCCAGAACAATTCGTTTTGCAGCCCTGAATTTATTGCACATACCAGAACAAAATAATTTTCCGTTCATGTTTCATTGTAACTCGTAGTTACCATCATTTCACATCACAAGCACCACACTGAACTGTTTGTTTACGACAAACGTGCGTGCCTGGCTCGCAGGACGAAGAGGGAGGAAAGATAAAGAAGTGAGAGAACGAGAGGTCGGCCTGCTGCGTTGCATCTTTACTCGTGCGTCGCGCACCTCCCTAGCAACATTTTATCACACGGAACTTGCCAGATATTTACTGTGGAATTATTAAAGGCTAAGTAACAATGGACGACTACGTTATATGGTTTAATACTGTTGTAAAACATAATGTGATGAATTTAAATCCAGCAGAAACTATGTTTTATGTCTTTTAACCAAAAAATAATTATTTAAAAATTGTTAAAATTTTTAAAAAAATTCTGTCAGAGTTATCCAAAGTCCGGGACATCGAGGTCCGAGTTATCGAGGGTTCACTGTATAAGGATGTATACGGTGGGATCCAGCATATTAATTGGGTATGCTAGTAAAGAAATTAACAGTATAATTTTATTCAAAAATTAAAGTTTAACAGTTAAAGCAAGATTAAAATATTAAATTTTACGTGTCAATTAAATCTGATTTATATAGTGTTTGGACTAATTTTAAAGCTAATTTAATTAATATTTTTTCTCTACGTGAACACCTTTCGAAGCACCTCAGGTTATCCACGTATGTAAAACCAAAGATAAATGATTTGTAATTTCTGGAGTACTTATAGTCATTACTTGCCATAATCAGCTGCTCCCGCTAACACCCGTTATTAGCTCATTCACGTGCATAACTTAACTGACATTATAACATCAATCCCAGATGATTCAAAATTTTTTTTCCGCATTTGTAAAGACTGAAAGCAAATTGAATAAATATAAATTGCAAGGTTTTTTATAGGTTTGGTGGCATTGCGTGTAAAACATGAAAAATTTAGGCAGCTAAGTGTTTAGAAGTTTGGGAACAGCTACCCTAAATAAGACATCTGTTTTAGTTTTTGCAAATGCTGTAACTGGATGTGTGCAGCTAGCTGCATATTATGTATCAGTAATGATACTAAATGGAATATACGTATCTTCACCACAACAGTCGGTCAAATACTGTTCGTAAATACATATGTTTTACTTCAAACAACTTATGTCGACGTGCTAAATGGCTGTAATGTCTCTGGAAAGATTTAAAAAATATACTTATGAAAATTCAGCTACTGTATATAAATCGTTTTCACAAAGTGTGTGGAGACCATTATAACGTATTTCTCCAGGAACAGTAAAAAAAATCTTGCTCAGTATAATGTGAGTTTTGTTATGTACTCAGTTGGTAAAGCAAAGCATATGACAGCTAATAAAGTCGTGTCAGTGACTGTGGAAGCCCTGGCGGACATCACGGATGAAGTAGTCGGTAGAGCGCCACGAGTCTAGATTGATAGAACGAATGCTCCAGATATCCTTACCACACTAATATGGTGTTTTATTTATCACTGCCACTGAGGACAAATAACAGTGGCAATAGTAACAATCTGAGTGGAACCGAGCAAGGAAATAAGACATGTAAAAGTCAGAGGTGTATTTTACCTGATTATGGTACTGATAGGTGTTGACAGATAAGTACGCAGAGATGACGTGCTCACGCTGTGGATCAGCTGAAACATCCTGGTCAACAACCTCCCGAATGTTCACCGTGCTGTATCACAGCATAGGAATCTCAGTGTGAAATAGAAATTGATACATCGTCGTGAGCTTTGAAGGTTGTGTTTTGAAACAAGTCTATCCTCATTTTCATAACATTGTTGATTGTACGAGGACGAGCGAGCTCGTACGATGAGGCGAGAGAGCAAGCGTATTGCCGGGCGCACTTGCTAGAATGACTACGTGGCCCGGCATGCGGAGGAATTTTCAAACATCATGTCATGAGTATACCAATATACTCCAACCAAAGTCAGATACACTATAAACCAATACCGGACAGCTTGAACGCTTTGGTGAGAATTCTGATTGTGTTGGACCGTCAAATCACCAGAGAACTGCACCCTACATTTAAATGATTTCAGATGTACGGAACCAACATAACTCTGGGAAAAAAATTCTCTACGGGAAACATATTTTGCTGTGTGGAGAAAATAAAAAATGGCAGTGCTATAAATACGTAACAAATTAAACAAAACCTTTTTTAAAATAATAAAATACAAAAGTAATATTAAAATATGTTAGTTTCACCTCATACCGCTAGGTTATTTTTCACAAGCTTACTCTTAGTAAATACATAATAGCTATCGGGTATTAGTCTCTAGGGTATTTGCCAAAGTAACTGACGTTTATATGCATTATGAATGCACTGTTACTGCACATCAGTAATTATTTTCTACTAATTGAAATGTGCGTGCCCACCACAATAGCAGTCTAATTATATTTACATACGTATGTTTCTGTCAGGTGTAAATGTTCTAGGTCGTAATATTCTTTTTGATGTCTCTAATAAGCTTAAAATGAGGACGGTCACCAATTGAAAGTGAACAACAGTACGGAGATAATTTTTATGTAGTGTGGACTGAAGTATTGATAAACAGCAAGTTACATAACAATGTTTGTTTGTTGTACAGTAAGGATGTATCTGCAGGAAAGTACAGTTATACCAGAAGAAAAGTAAAAGAGAGCACATTAAGTTGCCAGTGTACCTCTGTAATTGCTTACTACTTACGTCACGAATGACGCAGTGTGTAGAGGGTGTACTGTTCGGGGAAATAAGATACATGTACCATGCGCAGCTGTCAGTATACAGTGAACCCTCGATAACTCGGACCTCGATGTCCCGGACTTCGGATAACTCGGACAGAATTTCAAAAAACAAAATTAATTTTAATTAAATTATTTTTGGTCGAAAATCATAAGAAAATTGTGTCTTCCTCATTTAAATCCATCACGTTTTATTTAAAAACAGTATTAAGCTTTAAAAGCAGTTGCTCATCGCTACATAGCCTTTAATAATCCCACCGTAAAATATGTGGCAAGTTCCGTGTGGTTAAATGTTGCTAGCGAGGCGCGCGAGTGGAGATGCAACTCAGCAGGCAGACCTCCCTTCTTTATCTTTCCTCCCTCTTCTCCGCGCGAGCCACACACGCACGTGCGTCGTAAATAAACACTACAGTATGATGCTGATGAATTGGACGGTAACTACAGGTCACAATAGTACCTGAATGGAAATTTATTTTGTTCTGGTACGTGCGATAAATTCAAGATTGCAAAACGATTTGTTCCGGACATAATAAAAAAAATTAAAAGCCATTGGTTTGCACTGCAATTTAGGCAAGGTGGTGAGAGGGTTTTATGGCCCTTTAATGACGTCTTACAAGCCGATGAGGGTGAAGTGAGGTGAAAGAACAACACAACATCCATGCCCGAGCAAGGATTCGAAACCAGGGCCTCTCGCACCGTAAACTGGCGCCTAACCCACTACGCTAGAGGCCGGCGCGATATATCGAAAAAATAAAACATGGCTTAATAAATTATAAAAAAGGGGAGGGGGCAGAAAGAGGCTTTTGCCCCGGTTCGCACATTCTAGAGGGCCTCGCTTTTGAAAAAGTTAAATGGTTAAAATGAATGGGCTTATATTGAGTACCCTTTAATGTTGATGGTATCTGCGAAATTTATTTTAAAGCGTAAAGTGTGTGTAAAGACGTCACTGATCTATGACGACGCAGCCAAGGTAAGATAGTATGGAGGGAGGCCTACAAGCGCACATTATCACTTCAACCACGGCCGTGACTTCAAGTAAACAAAAAAAAAGGAGGAAAGGTAGACTGAGATTTACGTTGCTCCTGGCCTCGTATTCTAACAAAGAAGCCCTGGAAAAAAAAACAATTTCTCGTAGGAAACTAGCAGCTGGCTGCAGACACTTGTGACATGCTGATGTAGAGCAATTTTTCACGTAAACATCTCGTGAGTTGCGTGTGGTCACGTGCGGTGTTTTTATTGCTGTTGAGACTGTACCGGTTGACCTTGACTACTTCCGCTCGCGCTCTACCACCCTAGCTTACCTCTCTCACACACACACATACACACACGCACAGACTGTCGTCAGCCAGACGGGAGAAGGGCGTGAGAAATTTTATGTGGTCGAAGGGTGCCTTGGTGCCAGCTTCTAGTACAGATAAAAAAGATCGGCCAGAAGAAGCATAAACAATAAATAAACAAGAATCTGCCGGCCCAGGTTGTTTGACATTCTTTCTTTTATAGTTCTCCCGTTACAGTGATAATTTCTCCACTACCTCCTCCTGTAAATTGATACGTACAAAGCAGTACATATTGCCGCTTCTTTTGCTTGTAGAAATGATAGCGTACTGGTTTCCTCACGTTTCTTGTGATTAATGACTGACCACCCCTCCTCCCCGGACGCCCCTCGATAACACGGACAAATCGTAACTCGGACAGCTTCTCCCCCCCTTTAGTCCGAGTTATCGAGGGTTCACTGTATTGTGAGACAGCAGCTTGTGTGTTCGACGCCTAACCGCATCTCATCGTCTTTATGAAAAGTGGCAAGAACGAAATGTCGCCAGAAATAACAGTAGCTGTTGTGTAGTTGGCAAAACTCTATTAGTAGGGGCTGGAAAATTTCGCGGATTCAATGACCTGCATGTTAGAATGCACTGTCCTGTGTATATTCAAGTCCTGACCATTTGTCCACTAGCTGCTACACAGTGAAACAACCAACAATTAACGATTAGACGGGGCTTGAATATGCATAGAATTATGGATTATAGCCTGCAGGTCATTGAATCAGCGAAATTTTCCGGCCCCCTATCTATTAGAAAGAGAATTAAACGTGTAGAAGCAGCTAGAAAGGTAAATAAGTAATATTTGCATGAACTTATACTCTATGCATCATTTCTTTGTACTGCGTGTAGTATGTAAAGAACGGTAAATGGGTTTTATGTCTCGTCGACAGCAAGGTCATTCAAGACGGTGGTACACAACTTGACGAAATGACAAAAACTAGGAGAGGAGTCGATCATGGTCTTTGTTCAAGAACCTTACAAGAGGTTTTTATTCAGAATTCTGTGTTATCACTATGCAACTCAATCTACTCTCACTTTTATAGTTTAACATAATTATATACAATATAAAATCTTAGAACTGAATAAATATATCAATATATTTAACAGTGCTGTTAGTCATTATAATTACAGGGTTACATTTTTCGTTCTGCTTTTGTATGAACATTTGTTTTTAATAAATAATTATAAAGAATTTGTAAAATTAAAATACTGCAAGGGACAATCGTACTTGGAAGTAGTTTGTAGCATCGGTATCCATGATCACTGTGCAAAGATAATGTTTGTTCAACCAAGTAGCTTACGTAGTGCTTTTAATTACTAAACACACATGCTCAATATTGTGCATTGCCATTTTAGATGAAGAACCCTAGAGACTACTGAATTTTGATACCATATCATTTAGGTTGTCTCGCACTATCGTAAGTATTCTTTACGAGTTCAATATAGCATGGCAGAATTGAATAGCAATATCAATTAACAGTCAGAATAATTAGTTTACCAACATTTTGTCTGCATTTGATTTCTGATCTGGCATCTAAACTGTGGTCAGAAAGACATTTCATTCAACAAATAAATGCAACTGTACATGTTAAAGATTAGGAAAGAGCAAGTGTTAGCACTACCAATTCAGTTGACTGCGATAAAGACCACGCCACTCCGTGTGCTGCCAATAGGATGAAACGAGTTCCCCCTCCTCCATTTTTTTGGCAGGACACTGAACAGTGAAGAGCAAGAATGTGAGGACCTGCCACCACTGAGCGTTGAATTTGTCAATGAGCCCTCATCTTGGAATAATATGAAAGGAAATAGGTTAATTAATCCAGCAGATGTAATTAGCAAATTTCTTCTCATGCAAAGTAACCATCGAAAAGTTTGCACTATGGAACACATACAGTTCAAGAAAAGTCCGAAATGGACTTCACTACAAGTGGATCGTAGAATGTGAGAGCTGTCACCGAGACTTCGAAATAGCGAACGACGAAAGTGATAAGAGTATCTTTAACAGCGTGGGTGAATGGGTAGCACTGTCCTCTGAAATAGGATTCACGCAACTTGAAAATGTATTAAGTGTACTGGATGTTCCTTGCATGTCACAGAACACATTTATCAGGAAGGAAAGTGTAGTTGAAGAGGGGAAGTTCCTTGAGTAACTGAATTACAATTTTGCATTTGTTTTACATTCTGATCACTGATTTGAACCATTAGAATGTTAACGTGAAGATAGGTACCTACTAGATTGTCAACGGATATAAAAAAACATAATTTTTAGACCCTTCAAATTTATGTGGTGTTGACAGAACTGTGGTTATACACAAAACAGTTACAGGTAACGGAATGACATAATTTGAACATGCCTTTTGCTCTGTCAAACAATACAATAATAATTCAGCTCACTTACTAGGTATTAACTTGTACAAAAATTATATAATAGTAAGAGACAAATGAGAAACCAAATGACATATTAATGAAATGTTCGACTCTCTAATTGACAGTATACAAAAAAATAAATGTGACGGTAACGAAATGACGCACTGTGGTAAGGGAATGACATTTTCATTTTGCTACAGTGACAGGACTAGCAAAATTGTATTTATTGCTGTGATCAACAATAGGATACAGCAGTTTCTTGACAATTTGATCTGCTTCTACCCAACATTCCTCTTCTTTAACTGGAAATGAAGATATTCCCGATTTCATCACTTTTTCATCGAAGTGAGATTACACGTGTTTCTATATCAATATCGGTAACCTGGTCCACAAAAAAAACTACTGCTTCTCTTTCCAGCATAGGACACCATTGCAAAGTCTCCTTGAAATAGCTGTGGATGCTTTTCAGGTTCTTGTGCAATTTTATGATTTGTTAGAGATTGCTTTCTGAATTTATGAACCAATTTCTGTGATGATAATGAATAGTTCTGATGTGTGATTATGTACGGAGCTATGGGTGTCATAGCATGGATATTTTTGGTTTGTCCTACTGGAATTATTTCAGTCTACGCACAATCTAAGTAATCCTTATTCTCAGATATCTTACGGCTAGGAACATACAAGATGTGTATTCCATGGCATCGTTCACATGCAATGTTTGCAACACTCTGCATTCTTGACTGTGTGTAGGCCAGCTTTGCAGGCTGTCCGTGCTGCACCCTTAACGTTTCCGCCGATCCCATCAACGTGCCTTGGGACGTGGCAAAGAAATGCCTAGAAACTGTAACACCATAGCGTTCTTTGAAAATGTCAAATTTTGAAAATAGGAAACGCTGCTTAAATTTACTGACAGCTCTATCACTCATGAACGTTACAGTATCTACACTTGGGTTAGCAGACAGAATGTGCTTCATTATTTAGTCTAAGAAAGTATGCACAGAACACTTACAGTGATCAAGGTCATCACTGATAATAGCACAGGAGTATCCACTATTTTCCAAGTTCCAAACATATGCTTTGAAGATTGTAATTTGCGCCTTTGACCAATGAGCGCTCTGAACTTCGTTCTGTTGCTGAACTGTGTAGTTTTTTTGCACTTTCTTGGCCTACTTGGTAAATGAGATGACACACGTTTAATAGCTTTCTGTAATGTTGAACGTGATTTGTAAGGACTGGTAGCACTACTGGTTTTACTACGGGGATCGTTAAATATTTTCTGCAACTATTTTTCCTACCTTACTTCTACAACTTCCCTGATTAATTCTCTCTTTTTACCTCAGCTTCTTCAGCTGCGCAGAAGTCAAACCTCTGCGCTTTTGTTTTTTCTTTTCCAATTTTTTTTATTAATTTCATGACTTACGCCTTTCTCCTTCATCCGTTGCCCGTACCCCTTCATTTTCTCAGCTGATGTGAGAGGCATGGCACCACCTGCAACATAGAAATTCACTTTCTAATGAGTACTTGCAAATGAAGGTTGAGGTTATGTGGCAAGGGCCAGAAAATAAAAATAATTTCCTGCACCCAGTAAAAGTAATTTAGCTTTATATTGTCTTATTAACAAAAGGAAAGAAAATACTTACTTACTTGCTTTCTCTGAATTCTCCTTAGGTTCTTGCCAAGCACCTAGCTAATCTTCTTCAATATTCTGTTGGTGAAAACTGTTTTCCCGCCTTTCTGAATATTTTCTCTCCATTAACATTGGTGCCAATAGAATAAACAAAAATTTCTCAAACAATGACTAAACAAAGTATAGCATACTTCACCAACACAGTTAGTAGCATTGCCATTCCGTTACCAATTTTGTCATTCCATTACCATTATAAAAATTCGCTTCTGAAAATAATTAAAAATATTTTGCTGTGGGCATATTACTTTATACAGTAAACTGTATTTACAGGTCTATTTTTAACTTCCCATAAAATCTATCAGTTTTCCCAAGAAAAAAATTACTTTTTGTGTTAACGGAATGACAAAATGCAGCATTGTTAAAATAAGTATTTAAGAAATAGTATTGACGTTAAAATAATGTTTTAACATATTGGCTTGAGTTGAATTTAGGCAATTGTAAATTTTCTCATAAATATTTTGTTATTATGTGTAGCTTAAGGTATTATTTTTAACAGTTGAAAAATCTACAAGTATCAGCCCTAAAATAAGTATTTTTTTCTGTGTTCTTTATTAATTTTTTTAGTGACAGAATTTGTTTTTTAAATAATAGTGATGGTGAATTACAAAAGTTTAATGTTTTAGCTTTCAGAATTGGTGAATAGTTCATTAATTACTACACTTTTATTTCTTTTTAACATGTCCACAATCTCACGGAACTTCCCAGAGGTAATGAATACTTTTTTCATATTATTTAAATTGTGAGTATTGTTTTGTGTTTTTTTTTTAATAAGTACAGTGAACCCTCGATAACTCGGACCTTGATGTCCCGGACTTCGGATAACGCGGACAGAATTTTTAAAACAATTTTAATAATTTTTAATTAATTATTTCTTGGTTAAAAGACATAAAAATCGTTTCTGCTGGATTTAAATGCATCACATTATATTTTAGAACAGTATTTAACTTTATAACGTAGTTGTCCATCGCTACTTAGCCTTTAATAATCACACAGTAAATATCTGGCAAGTTCCGTGTGGTAAAATGTTGCTAGCGAGGTGCGCGACGCGCGAGTTAAGATGCAACGCAGCAGGCCGACCTCTCGTTCTGTCACTTCTTTATCTTTCCTCCCTCTTTGTCCTGCGAGCCAGGCACGCACGTGTGTCGTAAATAAAGATTTCAGTGTGGTGCTTGTGAAATGATGGTAATTACGGGTTACAATGACACATAAACAGAAAATTATTTTGTTCTGGTATGTACAATGAATTCAGGGTTGCAAAACAAATTGTCTTGGACATTAAAAAGAAAAATTAAAAATCATTGCCATGTAGAAAAATTTGTGAGAAGGTTTTATGCCTCTTTAACAATGATGTTTTGAAGAGCCGATGTGGGTGGTGAAAGAACAACACAACATCCATGCCCAAGCCGGACACGATGAGTCACACTCGCTGATTGATGATGCTATGTTGATAACGTAACGGCGTCTGGGGAGTTGTAACATTTTAAACGTGAATCGGATTTGTTTACAAACTACTTCACGGAAAATAATAGCGTACATGTAATAGATCGTAAAATGTAAACGTCTTATGCGGGATAGTTTTAAACGATTTTCATTGAGTGACGCACATGAATGGATTAACAAGATTTGGTAGTCTTAAATTTTCCTTGTTTACTATACACCGAAACAATTTTTTTTCTTTATTTTAGTAGAAATGGTCACGTTATGAATAAGTAAATATAGAAAAAAATGTACATTTGTTATATTCTACCACAAAAAAATTTAGAAGGTTATTATTTTGAAAATCCTTTATAATGGCCGCACCCCATTTTTTGGGCCTGAAATTTGGTCAAAAATATGCGGCGATTACGCGAGTAAATACGGTAACTCAGTAGAACATGATTAAAATGTTATTGGTTTAAAATATGACAATTTGTGTAAGAATAAAGCGTAAATTATGTGTTCTATGATGCAATTTACATTCATAAAATAAAATATCAAAATTAGTTGTGTTAAAATGTGTTCACATAATGTATAGTGACCCATAAGGATTGTTAATTACAGTACTGTTTTTATTGATGTATACGAGGAAAATTATTTTTATACCTTTGTAACTTTGTAGGAGGGTAGAGTAACTATCAGTCTAGCAGTTGTCTGCTGCCCCTATGCTGTGACATGCGGACGTAAGGTATTTTTCAATGTAAACATCTTGTGTGAGATGCGTGTGGTCACGTGGGGTGTTTGTATTGCTGTTGTGATGTGACTGTACCGGTTAACCTTGACAACTTCCGCTCGCAACCTCCCTAGCTTATCTCCAACGATCATTTCTTATCTCTCTCACAGGTGCAGGCACATTGTCTGTCGCCGGCTAGACGAAAACTTTTATGTGATTGAAGGATGCCTGGTGCCAGCTCCTAGCACGGAGATAAAAAAAAAAAGGATCAGCAAGAAGTAGCAGCATAAATAAATAAATAAAGATCTGACTGCCCACATTGTTTGACATGTGAATACCCTACATATTAAATTAAATATGTGTTTTAAGCTGTGTGGAGTTGTACATCATACACTTACAATACACTACATAAAGAGTACAAATTGTAGAATTTGTGTATATATTAGGTGTTTGTGTATGTGTGTAAATTATATTGTTATGTGTGTGCGACACAAGTGTGCGCATATAAGTATGTCAATGTTACAGGCTGGGCTCGCAGTTCTTCTTCACCTTAAGCGGGGACCTGCAGTCTCTGGACGGTCAGCACTGTGTGTTTGGTGAAGTCGTAGAGGGTCATGACACACTTCTCAGACTCAATGAAACCATCTGTGACCTAGACAACCGTCCTTACCAAGACATTAGGTAGGTATGTTGCACATCTGTGACCTAGACAACCATCCTTACAAAGACATTCGGTACGTATGTAGCACATCTGTGACCTAGACAACCATCCCTACCTGGACATTAGGTAGGTATGTCGCACATCTGAAACCTAGACAACCATCCCTACCTGGACATTAGGTAGGTATGTTGCACATCTGTGACCTAGACAACCATCCCTACCTAGACATTAGGTAAGTATGTAGCACATCTGTGACCTAGACAACCATCTCTACCTGGTCATTAGGTAGGTATGTCGCTTATCTGAAACCTAGACAATGATCCCTACCTGGACATTAGGTAGTTATGTCATACATCTGTGACCTAGACAACCGTCCCTACCTGGATATTAGGTAGGTATGTCGCACATCTGAAACCTAGACAACCATCCCTACCTGGACATTGAAATAGTATATAAACAAATAACCACTAAGTCAACTTCACGTGCTCATAGATTTATTACCAAATAACCCAAATAACCAAATACATAGGATCGTACAAACACGATGTTACACTTAATGTCCCCTTCTATTAAACAAAATACATAGGATCGTATAAACACGAAGTTACACTTAATGTCCCCTTCTGTTAAAAAACTAAACTCTTTGCGTCTCATTAAAGGAGACCATACAATTGTCCAAATACCAACTAAATGACCAATGTCAAAAATAACGGTACCAACAGCGTACCGATACAAGTGTTCAGTCGCCTAAACCTTACTTACATATTATAGTATAAAGAAGAGAGCAGGACTACCCCAAATGCCCAAAGTAAAAGGAAAAGTTCACAGTTCAAAAATTAAATGCGTAGGAGGCCTCTGAAAGAAAACGACGAAGGTTAACTGCTCCGAAAAAAACGTATGTGTCCGATGTACTTCCGTGAAGGATATCTATCACCCTAAAGTTTCTTACTCCGCAGCACTGCAAATATATCTATTCTTCTTACCTTGCTCGTCGCCCAGGTAGGATACCAACCACCTTTTGTTTCTGAGGTGAACCAGCCTTATGTGTCACTGCAATCCAAACACACACGCCTCTCCCGAGATGGCGAAATCTTCTATCAGTCAGGAAACGAGACAATCCCCGATAGAAAAACGTCTTCTTCAGTAATACCGACGGTCTTTGCACCGAATACTTAGGCCATGCCAACACCTAGACCTCCTGCCTCGGCCGCTCGTTGAACCACATCTCTCTCTCTCCGTCCAGTCCCGTCGCCCCCACACTCCGTCGCCCCCACCCAACCGTCCCTCTCCTCACCATCCAACTCACATTTCCCCTACCTCCCCTTTTCACCAGATGGACACCAGTTCGAAGTTAAGTATAGGGGAAGCAGGGATCTGAGACCACACAGTCAAAAGGGACAGAAAATACACTAGGGCACCAGAGAACCCAAGAACTAGCTATCAGGGGGCACAAATCCCCCCCTCTAAATGGTCCGATCCGGGGTAATCCTGCTGGCCAGGGCAGCCCAACTCTCCACGGCTTAAGTAAGAAAAGAGGCATCACCAGTATGATACTTTAAATGAGAGACGTGCACTTTCCTCACTGTTTTCCCTGATTTGACGGATCCCAGCAACACGGTGTTGGGTCCCAAGATTTTAACAACTCGAAAGGGCCCTTCATAATATGGTAGTAGCTTACTACCCAATTACCTTGAATTAGAAGGGAGTTTAAAGCTTCTACACATGACTAAGTCCTTCACCAAAAAGGGCGATTATACTCTGTCTGCATTGATATTTTTTTTTGGTGTTTTTTATTTTATTTAGCCTGGCGACGACCATTTTCAACATGTCCTCCCTGGTTTTCTCATTCAACTCTTCACCCAACCCAGGAACCCCCCAAATGTTTAACAAGGGATGCAACGCTTCCCTCCCATACATAATTTTAAATGGGGATTCGCCGGTGGCCGAGTGCGTAGCCGAGTTAAATCCTAAATTTACGACATTCAGGTCCTCGTCCTTCTGCCTGATTTTCCTGATAAAAGGACGTCAAAGAGATCTTCAGATTACGATTCACCCTTTCGGTAATATTGCCTTTAGGGAAATATGGACTTGAAGTGATGTGTTTGATCGCCCAGCGATAGCACATGTCCTTAGAAACGTAGGATCCAAAATAGGAGGCATTATCCGAGGATAATTGCACCGGAGGTCCAAAAACGCCAAAGACCCGTTCCTTAATGACTTTCACTATCCCGACCGTTTTCACATTCCGTAGAGGAAAATGTAAGGTGAATTTAGATAATTCATTGACAACCACCAAGATATATATATTTTCTTTTCTCGACCTGACTAACGGGCCAAACACAACCACGTGCAACATCTCCCAGGTGTATGACACCAGATCCACCGAGTACAACACTATTTTGCTATTACGAGCAGGTTTACATTTATTACAATCCAAACATTCCCGTACATACCGTTTCACATCTTCTAGGGCACTCGGCCAGTACAAGTGTGCCCTTATCCGATCATAGGTTCTTTGAATACCCATGTGTGTCCCAAAAGTAGAGGAATGAAAATATTCCAGAACTGCTTCACGGAACGCCTTAGGGACAACTAACCGTGTAAGCATTGCCGTTTTACCATAAAAATACAATACCCCTCTTTCAAGAATAAATGGTACATTATCGCCCCTAAACACAGCCTGTTTTATTTTATCACACTCAGCATCGGCGCCTTGAGCTTTTACCATGTCTTAATAAACGCTGGGCGTAGCCCAAAATAATCCCAACGTAGTACCTGAATCATCCTTAACATCCTCGAACTCTTCAGGATTGAACATTCTGGACAAGCAATCCGCAACCACGTTTTCTCGGGCTTTTATGTGATGTACCGTAAACCTATACTTCGTTATTTTGTAGCACTAACGTCCCAGTTTGCCAAATTTTTGCGAATGACCTAACAACCAGGTTAAAGCCTGGTTGTCAGTAAACAGGTCAAATTCACGACCTTCTAAATACGAAGAAAATTTCTAAATGCCGTATACCTCCGCCAGGGCTTCCTTTTCATAGGCACTCGCCCGCAGTTCAGCCTTGTTCAACCTACGACTGGTAAAAGCGACGGGAGCAATTACGTCATCCTTCCTCTGTCCTAACGCAGCCCCCAAGGCAAACGAAGAGGCATCAACGTGCAGACAGAAGCGTTCGGTAAAATCGCCCAATACGAGAACACTGGCACTAATCAAAGCTTCCTTAAGGGTCGTGAATGCTTTGTCCTGTTCCGCTCCCCACCGAAACGACTGTCCCTTACGTTTAAGCCTGTTCAAGGGTTCTGCAAGTTCCGCAAAATGTGGGACAAAGCGGGAGTAATAACCAAGCATACCTATAAACCGTTGTACTCCTTTCAGCGATTTAGGTTTGGGAAACTGCGCTATGGGAGCAACCTTGTTCCTGTCCAAGCTCAACATACCACCCTTAATAACATACCCTAGGAACTTGACTTCTGTCTGAAACGACGACACCTTGTTAGGATTTATCGTCAATCCCGCTTTACGAAATCTGGTCAATACTTCTCTAACGTGATCAATATGTTCTTCAACGGTCTCACTGTAAATTATTATGTCATCCACATAATTAAAAACGTACCGAAACTTTATGTCCTTCTAGCACGTGGTTCATGACACGCGATAAGGCCTGAGAACGAAACAAGGCACCAATAGGTACCCTATTAAACTGATAGTGATCCCAAGGCGTCCGGAATGCCGTATATTTCCTACACAACGGATGCAAAAGACATTGATGAAACAAATTATTGAGATCCAATAAGGTATACACCCGAGCCTTTCCTAAGTGCTGTAAGGCTACCTCCACAGAAGCTACAGGAAAAGGATCTAAATTAATTTTCTTGTTGAGACCGGTCAAATTAGTTACAATACGATACTCTCCATCCTTTTTTTTCTACCAAAAAAGCAGGAAAGGCATATTCTGAAGAAGACTTGGAAATCACGCCTTCATCTATAAGTTTATGAATTATACTTCTCATTGCCTCCAACTTGGGCGGAGAATAATGTATGATAGGCCCCCAAGTGGGAATATCATCCTTAACCCTAAATTGGTAGGCAAATAAGTCACATTTACCTGTTTTTGTAGTAATTAGATCCTCAAATTCGCTCATAAGTTACTCTATATCCATACGCTGTCGCGTCTCCAACACACATTTCAAGTCGTGCCATCCTTTCTCACTGGCACGCACAAAGCGAACAAAACAGTCCCGCTTAAACCCAAAATTTAAACCCGCTTCACCCACGTTCACTGCAACACGTGCGAATCCTAAAAAATCTAGACCAATCACCACATTAACAATTAATTCTTCACAAATCCAGAACTGAAAATTCCAAGAGAAGGAACCTATCTTAAAGTGTAACTTCACTCGTCCAGTACGTACTACTCCCCTTCCGTCGGCCATCCTGACCTTTAAATCCTTATTACCGTCTATCCAGCAACCTAATCCGGGATGAATCCGCAGCAGTTCCTTCAGGAAAGACGCCTTTATAAAAGAGCTGGTAGCTCCGGTATCAATCATCGCCAAACCCCGCACTCCGTACCACGAAGACCATACCACACAGGGATCAAACATATGAACACCCCCCTTAATCTTTAATTTTGAGGGGAAATTCATCTTACCAACCCTCCTTCCCCCCTGCCACGAAGAAGGTCGCTTTAGTTTTCAGAACTCCCACGTTCCATTAGCTTAGGGCAATCCGCCCGATAATGACCTTCTTTACGACAGCAAAAACACCTTCTCAATTCCCAAGACACCGGCTTTAGTTTACACTCGCGTGTCTGATGACCAAATGTGGAACAATTACTACAACGCCCCCGCCAATCTCGGCGATCATAGATGACTCCCTTATCAATATTTCGCCCCCTATTCCCCGTTTTCGAGTTGGTTGGCAGTACATACCTCTCTTCTTCTCGTTTCATACCACCGTCACACTCCTCCTGCGTGTCTTGCACCCTTACCCCAAATAATACCTCATCCGCCATTTTGGGCCTAGATAGACGCTTGGATGCATCAGCTCCACTCGCTGCCCTTTCAAATCACGATAGTACTACTTGATTCTGCTTTTCCCTTCTCTACCACTCGAGCGAATTCGTATAGCTGCGATATCGTAGAAGGCACACCCAAAGTCCCTTGGTGTAATTTCGTATTCGGATCCCTTTTTTCCATCACCGTTTTAATTAACTTGTCTTCTGTAAATTGTAAATCCAGGGATACATGCGCCATGTGTCAGCAGATACTCTGTTCAATAAGGCCCGTTTGTACTTTTGGTACGTACATCCATCACCCTGCCCTAGTAATTCCGATAATATTGTAGCAGACTCGCCAGTTACCTTTAAAGTAAGCGATTGCGTAAAGTATTTCTCCTTTACAGGTTTACACAACCATAATTCATCTAATGCCAAAATAAAATGCAACACCTTTTCCGGTTCTAAGACCCCTAACTTCGGTACGGACACTAAACTTTGCTCGGCGTTCGTTGGTGCTTTATGGACATAGTCAGGAACTTCCGCCTCAATGGCATTTGCCACATGCCTAAAGGAACCCACATACGAAATAACCCTTGCCCGTAACAGCGTCATATCATCGCCCTTATCAAAACTAAAACCCGCATCTGTCAAATACTTTACTAACTCATCTTTACCCATTGCGAACACAAAAGCAGTGGTCGCATTCCCCGCCATAATTCTCGCACCTCAGAAAATGCGCGTTACTCTCAAAACACATACAAAAATAATCGTTAGCGCCTGTATGGGACTCGAACCCACTAGCAGAGTTGCGCAGTTGAAATAGTGTACAAACAAATAACCACTAAGTCAATTTCACCTGCTCAAAGATTTAATACCAAGTAACCCAAATAACCAAATACATAGGATCGTACAAACACGAAGTTACACTTAATGTCCTCTTCTATTAAACGAAATACATAGAATCGTACAAACATGAAGTTACACTTAATGTCCCCTTCTATTAAACAAAATAAACTCTTTACGTCTCATTAAGGAGACCATACAATTGTCCAAATACCAACTAAATGACCAATGTCCAAAATAACGGTACCAACAGCGTACCGATACAAGTGTTCAATAGCCTAAACCTTACATACATATTATAGTATAATAAAGAGAGCAGGATTACCCCAAAAGCCTAAAGTAAAATGGAAAATTTCACAGTTCAATAAAGTTTAAAAACTAAATGCGTAGGAGGCCTCTGAAAGAAAACGACGAAGGTTAAATGCTCCGAAAAAAACGTACGTGTCCGATGTACTTCCATGAAGGATATCTATCGTCGTAAATTTCTTACTCCGTAGCACTGCAAATATATCTATTCTTCTTACCTTGCTCGTCGCCCAGGTAGGATACCAACCACCTTCTTTTTATGAGGTGAACCAGCCTTATGTGTCACTGCAATCCAAACAGACACGCCTCTCCCGAGACGGTGAAGTCTTCTATCAGCCAGGAAACGGGACAATCCCCGATTGAAAAACGTCTTCTTCAGTAATACCGACAGTCTTTGCACCAAATACTTAGGCCATGCCAACACCTAGACCTCCTGCCTCGGCCGCTCGTTGAACCACATCTCTGTCTCCGTCTAGTCCCGTCTCCCCACACTCCGTCGCCCCCACCACGACCGTCCCTCTCCTCACCATCCAACTCGAATTTCCCCTACCTCCTCTCTTCACCAGATGGACACCAGTTCAATGTTAAGTAGAGGGGGGGATGGGATCTGAGACCAGACAGTCAAAAGGGACAGAAAATGCACTAGGGCACCAGAGAACCCAAGAACTAGCTATTAAGGGGCACAACATTAGGTAGGTATGTCGCACATCTGAAACCTAGACAACCATCCCTACCTGGACATTAGGTAGGTATGTCATACATCTGTGACCTAGACAACCATCCCTACCTGGATATTAGTTAGGTATGTCATACGTCTGTGACCTAGGCAACCATCCCTACCAAGACATTAGGTAGGTATGTCGCGCATCTGAAACCTAGACAACCATCCCTAACTGGACATTAGGTAGGTATGTCATATATCTGTGATCTAGACAACCATCCCTACCAAGACATTAGGTAGGTATGTCGCGCATCTGAAACCTAGACAACCATCCCTAACTGGACATTAGGTAGGTATGTCATATATCTGTGATCTAGACAACCATCCCTACCAAGACATTAGGTAGGTATGTCATACATCTGTCAGCTAGACAACCATCCTTATCGGGACATTAGGTAGGTATGTCGCGCATCTGAAACCTAGACAACGATCCCTACCTGGACATTAGTTAGGTATGTCATACATCTGTGACCTAGACAACCATCCCTACCAAGACATTAGGTAGGTATGTCATACATCTGTGACCTAGACAACCATCCCTACCAGGACATTAGGTAGGTATGTCATACATCTGTGACCTAGACAACCATCCCTACCAAGACATTAGGTAGGTATGTCATACATCTGTCAACTAGACAACCATCCCTACCAAGACATTAGGTAGGTATGTCATACATCTGTCAACTAGACAACCATCCCTACCAAGACATTAGGTAGGTATGTCGTACATTTGTGACCTAGACAACCATCCCTACCAGGACATTAGGTAGGTATGTCATACATCTGTGACCTAGACAACCATCCCTACCAGGACATTAGGTAGGTATGTCATACATCTGTGACCTTGACAACCATTCTTACTAAGACAAATTGTACGTATGTCTCACATCTCTCTCCTAAACAACCATCCGTAGCAGGACATTAGGTAGGTATGTCACACATCTGTGACCTTGACAACCATCCCTACCAAGACATTAGGTAGGTGTGTCATACATCTGTGTCCTAAACACTACCATCCCTACCAGGACATTACGTAGGTGACAACCATCCCTACCAGGACATTACGTAGGTATGTCATACATATGTGACATAGACAACCATCCCTACTAGGACATTAGGTAGTTATATCATACATATGTGACCTAGACAACCATCCTTACTAGGACATTAGGTAGTTATATCATACATATGTGACCTAGACAACCATCCCTACCAGGACATTACGTAGGTATGTCATACATATGTGACCTAGACAACCATCCCTACTAGGACATTAGGTAGTTATATCATACATATGTGACCTAGACAACCATCCCTACCAGGACATTACGTAGGTATGTCATACATATGTGACCTAGACAACCATC
>PNEQ01118190.1:0-29282 GCA_003012365.1 Medauroidea extradentata
ATATGGAAGGATAATCGAAAACACATTTCACGTATTTTCACCCCTTTAAATAAAAAATTTCGAAACGATTTTGAGTCCTGTCATAGACATTTGTTAAAGTAATCAATTAAAGTTAAAATCACGACGATAGCCAATTGTGTTTCAAAGATAAAGACGAGTCATTAAAAACACATTTTGCCCCTTTTTACTGCCTGGGGGTTGAATTTCAAAAAAACCTAAAACTGCTTTGTGGGTATTTACGTAAGCAATATTTTGAGGTGAATAACAACTCTCTATCCCAAATGGTTCGATAGATATCGATAGTTGATTGGAAACACATTTAAGGTCTTTTCAGTCCCTTAAAAGTTGAACTTCGAAAAATCCTTAAATTGGCTAATATGCATTTTTACGAGTGTCCTACTAAATTAAAAATCACGATGATTGGCTGTCGGGTTCGAGCTCTATCGACGTTTCTTCGGAAACACATTTCACCCCTTTTCACCCCCTTAGAGGTCGAATTTCGAAAAATCCCTTCTTAGTGCTCGCCTACGACCTGAAGGGAACCCCCACAAAAAAATTTCACGATTCTAGGTCCAGTGGTTTGGGCTGCAGTTTGATATGTCAGTCAGTCAGACAGTCAATCAGTCAGCTTTCATTTATATATATATAGATTATTTTCAGGATAGTAAATTTGCTTTAAAGTAATAAAGTTTTACTTTCTTTTGCCGTTTCTCTTTGGTAGTGACGCGGGAGGAGAAAAAAATGGTGGTGCTTTTGAAATGGCCGGATCGCATCGGTAATGCCTGATTTTATATCCGATGATCCCAGGCGGCATCATAATGCTAGGTTACTATTTGACACCACCATTTAAAAGTTTAAGACGTAGGAAAACAAGACAAGTAAAGAAGAGGCCCTAGTTTTGCATTTTTTATTAAATTTGGAGTGAGCAAGATCGGCGGCGTCATCGGCTTCGTCTTGTCAGTGACAGATATGTACTGAAGCCATACGTTTTACGCATTATAGTCTTGGCCACGGCCGTAGAAGAACAGGTCTGGACACTCGCCTGGAAACTTCACCCTCTTGTTGTTTGGCTGTAGTTCACCAAGTTACCGAGAAGATTGTGTTTTATTAGCGCTGCAGTTAGGGCGGTCGGACTAAATTCCGCCGCCCACTTCCTTTCAACTTAGATAAACAATTTATCAAAACGTATTTTTTATCAATTTACGAAATACTTCCTTCGCTCACAAATGTAGAAAAAAGGCTCCAGCAATCTTTATTTACTTTTTAAACTTAACAATAGAAAAAAGTGGACGGAGTTTGAGCCCGACCGCCCGAATCACAGCGCCAAAAAGTACGACATTCTCGGTAACTTGACGAACTACAGCCAAATAACAAGGAGGTCAAGCAAAATTCAATGGTAGATAGGCGAGTGTCCAGACCTGTTCTTCTACGACAGTGGTCTTGGTATTTTTACATGAACTCGTTTGGAAATCACTACACCTAATTGGATTAATTGTTTAAAGTATGTGTGAAGCTAATTTTGTGAATATTTGGATTGAAAAACGTGAAATGAAAATACTAATGGAAGCCCATATTCAGTGGTCCTAAACATAATTTATCGTCTTAAAGCCGGAGCATTTTCGTCAGTGACTTGGAGACGCTAATTATTGTAATGAATTTAATAAGTTATTTGAAATAACGGGAGAGAATTTTGAACATTACTTTTATTCTTGGTCGACATTCACTAGCATAATACTAAATTGGAACTTTAAATTACTTTACTCTTTGATTGGCGATTTTATTAATTATAATTATGAGAAATATTGAATTGAGAACTTCAGAAGTAAATTTATTTCAGAATTAAATATTTTAGAACCTATAATTAGAATTGTAAGGATGGGAGTGCATTTTAATCATCTTATGTATTTTTCATTTACTTTCTTTCAATTACTCTAATTTTTGCTCAGTCAGTTATGAAAATAATTTCACGCATAGTTTGGTGTAATTTAGGGGCATTGTCTACATTACATCTGAAATTCTACTAAGGATTATTTAGTGTTCTTATTTGTGTCTGTATAGTAGTAGTTTTTCTTCGAATACTTCAAGGCTCTATCATGTGTATTTTGCTCATCTTTTCCTACCAGTATGTATAATTGGTATGACAGCAATCCTATTTAGTTCAATAAAGTTAACAAGTTCTCCTGTTTTTTTCCAATAAACATGATTAGTCTCCAGAGTACTTTAAAATCTACTGTGAATTTGGATGTTGAGGTATGTATAAGCTACAAGTAGTACCCACCTACGCAACCTTGGGTACGTACCTTTATGAGAGTTTCTTCAACTCGTTCTACACTCTCTATTTTATTTAGAGTTGTCTTATACTGTATAACTCAATCTCACGCCCACGCAATTCATATTAACAACAACTACCGTATACATGTATAACTGTACGGAAAAGTATATACACACAGTTTTATATTTAATACAAACTACGCACTATAACGCTGGATAGATTACTATATTACGCGTTGGGACAGCGGCAACATATAATAACGAAGCTTATGTATAGTTAAATAATTTATAATAAAGAATAATTTCTTGAAATATTCCGCATCTTTCAGTTTTTAATTTTATGTACACGTACATATGCATTGTAATATTTCGCTCCAATATATTTAAATCTTAACAGAGAAAATTTACTTGGTTTCAGAGGTTTTGCTAAATTGAGAAAAAACTACAAAGAAACTTTCTTTAAGTATAAATAACTATACAGAGTGAACCTTTGTGGCATTAAACAAATATTTTCCTAACTCTAATTTATTTGCGAACATTTTTTTACATTTGTTACTTCTGATGTTTCATAAATATAATATACTTATTAAGAATTTCTTATCGTGTGGATGTTGCTGTAAATATTATAAAATCAACAAAGTAGTAATTATTTTTCTGTATAATTGTTTTATTTCAGTTCAATTGTTTTTTATTTCGTACTTTCTGCAACTGTTAGTTAGCCTTTATTTACGTACATTTACGTCTTGGAAAAATATATTTCGCCAGTACCGATTTGATATGTTACTGTATGTGCTAATATTTCACAGAAACACATACGTAATACATCGTTGTGCGTTTTGATTAACACTCCAAGTGTACTAAAAATGAAGCCTCTACTTTTCAGAGTGAGTGAGAGATTTTAGTAAGCGCTCAACATCGAGGTATTTAGCACTGGTGAGGGGTGACATGACGTGAGTATGGAGCAGCGCCGGAATGAAAGGGCGGGGGAAACTGGAGATCACGATTCCCACATGCGAAAATCTGGGGACCGGACCGGCCAGGAATCTAACGCGGTTCGCCTTGGTGGGAGGCGAATAGTCTGACCATTCGGCCACCGCGGCCCCTCCGCTTTACAGAACAGATATTTATTTATAGAACAAAATATGTTTCAATATTTTAAGGATTTTTTTTAAATATTTAAATCTTAATGATATGTATTTCGAGAAAAAAATTAACAAATGTTGAATTGAATTACTGATTTTTTCTTTCCATGTTTTTCCCACAAGCTTTGCTATACTATGTAAAATATAACTAGTCACATTACGACAGTAATAACATATTTAAAATCCCAAAAATTAACTTTATTAACCAAAAATCGTTCAAATTTGTATAAAAAATGCACCGTAATTCATTCTCTCAGAAATTTTCCACAGTAAATGTATTTCGATGTAAACTTAAAAAAAAGTAATACACATTTTTCGAGCAAGCACAATAAAGGCAACTAAGTAAGATCTAGCCTATATTCTGTGCAAGTTTCTGTAACTCTGTAATAAAAATGTAATGTCTTCATATTTTTCCAAAAAGCACGGCTAAAAGTTGTACGCTTCAAGTGACTCATTTGATATCTTCTTCCGTATTAGACTAATAAAAAAATCTGCCACACTCTTGTGTCGTACGATCATTAATCATTCTATCCATTATTTTTAAAGTAAATTTACACAAAATATCACAACATTTATATAGGCTTTATTAGAATTCATAAAATAAATGTATCTCATAACATACTTATGATACTTGTCTTATTTTTAAAAATTTTATTTAACGTCAGATATTTAGATAAAATGTTAGTCATGCAATACGTCGTTCTGTAGAGTAAAAGTTTTCTGCAACAGCCTGTCAACTTTAAAGTGCCAATACTATACATTTTCGTTGAATTTGTTTTTGTAGTCAGAAACGCAATTATTTTCTGTTTTATAGTACGTCTACTGTTATAAACGAAGCTTAGTTTCACGCACCAGTTGCCATTTCCGGCAAAATATAATGACAAAGGAACGTGAATAACGCAGTAAAATGCTTTGAAGTGCTGGAAACAAACAAGTGTAAAACGCGAACACGTGAACAGTGCTGGTGTGATTGTGATCACGAAAGTGATCACAAATGTTTCATCTTGTCACTTGACACTAGAACCTTGACATTCAGAAATGGGTACAGATATCTCATATCCCTCACCATTAAGAACAAGTTATTATTTTCTGCATAATATTTCTTCGTAAATTGTCCGTTAAAATGATATCAACTACGTTTCGCTATCGACATTATTTGGATCGTTCTTAAAAGAGCACAAATTTATCCTTTCACAGAAAAATATGATTTCTTTATACATAATGGAGTGTTGCTTTACATGTCCTGTAGTATTGTGAAGAATTCAATTCTTACTGGAAAAAATATCTGTTTGTGGGCCCTGTTTTATCATAATGAGGTTTACGGAGCGAAATAATCATTTGTGTCACATGAGAATGGTAGTTTAAATATGTTTTAATATTGGTGTGATTTTTTAAAAATCTTTAGAGGTTTATTATAATATAAACAATTTTTAGCAACGTACCACTTTCTAGAAATTTTTTTTGTTAGCATAACACGTAAATAGGCTATATTTATTTCCGGAATTATGTGTGTGTTGGGTACTTAATCACAAATATTATGTTTTTTTTTCATATACTTTAAATATATAAAAATACCTTTCCGATTTTCTACAGTCAAGCACCGCTCTTTTTTAGCAACATCGTACGCTCATAAAATAGTTAATTTTATATTTATTTACTTACGGTAAATTATATTGGACCTATTTGGTTACAATTAGACGCGAAGCGATCATATTACGTTTGAACAATTCTACACCGGGTATTGCTGGCTATTTTAAAAATCACACTAACCACGAAATAACATTTCCGTTAGCAGTATTTTTGTAAAATATATTGGATTTGGTCATAATGTAGCCTAACTAATGTTTTTAGGATATCTGATTACTACCGTAATCTCCCATTTAACGTTATTGTTACGATTTTATCATTGTGATTCATCCTGAAAATGAGAGCAGCAAAAAAAAAGTAACAACAGCATAACACATCGTAATCGGAGTAAATTAAAAATTTCCCACAAAGTTGTTACTCGTTACCTACAACAATAAGAAGAAAATAAATCCGAATTACTTCTTAAATGATAAAATATTTAAAATTAGTCAAACGTAGTATTTTTGGAAAACAGAAAAAATACCAGATCCTAATTTCAAACTGAACATTTAACAATTAAGATATTTCGTTTTACATGACATAAAATCAATGTTGGCAGCATTATCCATTTTTTTTGTATTTTTCTTAGCATAATTTTTTATTGGGGTGTTAAAACAGTTCATCATACGAAGAAATGTACGTATGCTTTTCCATTTCTTAAGCGTATGTTTTTGACTCTATGAAGGTATCTAGTGAACTGGTTTTCAGAAACTAAAAAATAAAATACCTCATCTGTATACCACATTTGAATGGGTTTGAAATCCTACATTGTAAATGTTCGTAAAGAGGGTTAATTTTTTATGGTTTTACCAACCAAATTTATAACGCCGTTCTGTTCGTGCACTGAAACACTGTAAAACCTACAAAAGTTGCGAGAATCACTAACAACGTTGCGTATGAGCGAGCTTAGTCTATTCAAATTTTAAAATTTTATTTATTTTGTGGACATATTTTCATATCATTACGAGGAAATCCTTGATATCTTTCATAAAACCAAATTTAAAAAGAATAACAATACAGTTATATCCAGAAAAATATGTTACATATAACGCTGTTATATCTTACCATTATGTAGTCTGTTTTTAATAATTTGACTACGGTGTAGCTCGCATATGCAATATAGTGCTGTAAACACAGCTTATTAAACATGGTTATTTTTTCGTGTGGCTGGAGGGTTCATTGGTGCGTGACACAGTTTCCAACGACTGATTATTGATTACATGAATGTAACTATTTGTTTTATCATCGTTGGTATATTGCAAACGACAGTTACTATTTGCTGTACGTTCGGGCGTACACATACATATATAAGTATATGCGTTTGTGTAATTTTTGTGTTATTTTTCTTTCATTACAAATATTTTGTTGTTGACTATCCTGAACTCGATCCCAAAATATGTTGAAATATGGTTTCACTTATTTGGAAATGACAAAACAACTACAGCAAAAAAAAATCTAATACTATTTGGTAGCTTGGTAGCAGTGAGACCGCAGCTTTTCTCGCTTGTTTTACTCATATAGCCCGCGTGGAATAATGTACTGCAAACAGTAACTCTGTTTAAAATATTGGTAAGTAGTTGTACTCTCTTTTTATGTTACATATGCCTTAATATGTTTCAAACAAAGATTTGTACGCCACAATCATAGTCATTCCCATCATAAATCTATGAATTTAAGTAGAATTCTTACACGTGATACCATACCACAGAGTTTTATAACTATGCCTACCCGAATGAATGCTCCAAGGCAGGCCACAAACCTTCTTTCGTATGTACATGGCATAGCCCAAAAAGATTTATTTATGAATAGGGTGTGCAAAAAAACATGAATTATATCTCAGTTGTCATTCTTACTTTTCGGGAGACTATTATTTTACTGCTTTTCACATCCTCAATTTTCGAATTTCATAAAATCCTGAATTTAATTTTTCGATATTTACATAAGCTCCATTCTTATTTTAAAAAAAAAATATCTCAATATTTTGACGTCTATAATAGGTGCAGATAATTAATTGGAAACACGTTTTATTTTTTTAATAGCTTTCAAGGACGAATTTCGAAAAATCCTGAAATTACATTTAGAAAATTACGTAACCTGTATTTTAAAGCAAACACCATTTCGATATTTCAACTGGTTTAGGAGACACGGAGGATTAATTGGAAGCATATTTTAATTTTGCTAACGACTTAAGAGTTTGAATATAGAGAAATTCTAGAAACACTTTTTATATATCTACGTAAGCAACATTTTAAAGATAGAATCACCCCACTATCTTAACTGGTTTCAGAGAAATCAAGGATTAATGAAAAACACATTTAACGGCTTTTCTCCCCCTTAATTTTCGAATTTTGCAAAATCGAAAAATTTGCTAATATGTTTTTTGTTCGGGCAATATTTTGAAGTTAATAAAAGAATGCTGGCTTTACCAGTTAATGATATATCAATGCTACTATGAAAACACATTTCACTCCTTTTCTCCCCCTCAAGTTTCGAATTTCAAAAAATCCTTCATTAGTGGGTGCCTGCGAGCTAAGGGGAAGCTACACTCAAAATTTCATGGTTCTAGGTTGAGCGATTTGGATTGGGCGTTGATGAATGTGTCAGTGAGTCAGTGGATTTTTCTTGCAAATTACACCGCAGTAGGTTAAATTTCTGTAAACCTAATTTAGATATGAGTAAGAATTTAAAATTTTCCCAATATAACTTGTACGAGGACTCTTGCTGTGAAGAGGTTAGCAATATAATTAGAAATAAGAAAGACTTCCAGTAGGCCTGAAAGTTTTTATAAGAAAATGTTAGTGTTTTCCTTTCAGCCACTGACGAAAGACTAATCGTCATAGTTCCTCTAAACAATATAAAATCTTCGTTGGAAAGATTTTACATGCTAAATATAAAATCCTAAGTAGTAATTACAGACTAATATCATGTGCTCCAAATCTGGTGTAGTATTTAATCTTTGTGTTGACAATACTTAATTTATCTCAAATTTAGATACTTTCCACGCGTAGTACTAACCTTCTTCGGACCTGGAATCCTGGTAACATAAAATATTACATTGCCCACAGTACCGATGGAAGAATACACATTCGAATCAAAGTTCTATGGCTGTATGTTACCTTTACTTTGTTGTTTCAAAGTTGAGGCAATGCTTTCCTGTATCTACTTTTTTACTGTAATTATTTTTTAAGGCTGGACGAGAGCAGACATAGAACACATGTTTGGCAGTTTTGTTTAAAATTGTTTTCTCCGTGTCGGCAAATTTTCAAGAAAGTAAATGCTATGTTTTCTGTTAATTATGATATCAACATAATTATTGTTAACTGACATTTTAGACAAAACCATGTTTCACGTCTTAAAAAAAATTAGCTGTTATGGGAAAAAAAAACCTTTCAAACTAAACTGCCAAATACAGCTATTTGTAATATCCGCTCTCTTTTAAGCTTAAAATATTTTTCTATCACAAAATCAGTACAAGCAGGAAATCATTGCCTAAAAAGCGAACTCTCATATAAACGAAATAAAACAAACGCAATTCACAGAATAGTATTTTAGTTTGGCAATGAACAAGACTAAACAAGTTAGGTGATTGCACTACGACTCTCTCTCTCTCTCTCTCTCTCTCTCTCTCTCTCTCTCTATATATATATATATATATATATATATATACATATATATATATATATATATATGTATATACATTATTTTTACCTCAAGTTATATGCCTACTTCCTGAAGTAGAAAAACAAGGTCAATGACATCACCATGTGTGTCAGAGTGAGTGAGCATGTAACATTTGAAACCTTGGACAGAATCTAGTAAAACGTGGTGCACTTTTGTCACTTAGGTAGATTACTTGACTTTATATATTTTGTTAATGCGGTGCTCTGTTATTATTTTCAGAACGGATATATTCATAAAGTTTTGCTTTTATGACATATATAAACTATTTTTCCAAACTTCATTAAACATGGCGTCCATTTTATTTTTACATAATGATTTTAACCGCACGAGATATCCAAGGCACCATTTTCCAGAATTTCGTAAAACTCGGTTTGCCTGTAGTACATAATTATTACGACTTAATTGTTATGTATTTTGGTCCAGCAGTTTTAAATACTATCAAAATAGCCTTCCTTTAAACATTTTTTTTTAAATATAGGTTTACGTTAGCTGTCATTATAAATTAGTTTTATCAAACGCGGGATACATGGGCAATAGTAGCATACTTTGTAATATCACCCGATTTTGATATTGTTTTGTTTATTTCCGGTACAAATTTTCCAAAATATTGCCCATGTTTAAATTTGTTGCCATTTTTTTTATATATTAGAATAGATTTATTCAATACAAACTGAATTCTATATTTTTGGCAGTTTAGTAGTTATTTGAACAAGTATTGAATTTAGCTGGATTAATATTTTGGCTTTCGTAGTTTTAGAAGTTGCATAATAAGCATGTTAATAAAGATATTTTCACTTATTTTGACGACCTTAGGATCGATTGTAAGCAAAATTAAAATTTCAATGTTCAAGATCCAAACTTGGATTTAATCATTCCTGAATGTTGGCAGTTCACAATGTCATAAGATAGAACGTCATTCTAATTTGTGTATATAAAATCATTGTAACACCACTTGACATTTTACCTATGTTGAGAAAAGTAGTTTTATTAGCAATAGTGATAAATTGTTATTTTCAATACGTTGCCAACAATTGAACATAATAAAACGTTGCCTGTTACGAAAATTTAAAAAGTGTCCCTGTTGCAAAACTTAGATTTTTTAAAGACCTGTGTTTTTTACAGGTCAAAATAGAAAATTAAAAGAAATGATATCATGGCAATGTTTTTACTATTCAGTAATTGCACTGCGAACAATGTAGAGGTAATTCCCCTGACAAAAGTTCTCTATTTAATTAATACGGAGATAAGTGGTCATATTTTTGAGCGCTTCTTCGCTCTACAGCTTTAGTTCCTTAAGGATTATGTCAAGTAACAACTGGAGAATGGTACGAACAGAATAACCGCGAGAAGACTTGGATGAATATATCAGATTACGGCACATTTTCGACAAGAAAATTTTGAGCAGTTACACCTAAAATCGAACCCTTGTTCACCGTATACTATAGGTAACGCAGAATCAAATTCAACCGAAATTAAGCTAAAAATCTTTAATCAGCCAGTGACTTGTTAAAAAATTCACTCAACGAAAAATTGTGTAATGTTCTTTTAAAACATACGGTAAAATATGATCATATCGTCATGTCGATACGTGGTACTGTTTTTTAACTACTACTAGAGATGAATTATCTTTTATTTAAACCTTTTTTATGAATTAAGGGAATTCCTTTTTCCCATGATTTGTTTGTTTCCAGTATTCGTTTGCCTGAATGCAATACCAAAAAAAAAAAAAAAAAAAAAACAGATTTTTCTTCTTTTCGGTCTTACTGGTTATGATGGACAGTAAATGTATATGAGATGACCATATAAAACACAACGTCTGTCACCGGAGTAATTTTAATTTAAATTGAAACTATATGTATTCAATATTTACACATATTCTATAACGCAACTGAATTTCTACTTTCGTTCTGGAACCTGAAAAATACACTGTCACTCAAATGGGAACATGACTTATACTGAGTGTGTTACGGTAGCTTTCCATTGACGAATATTTTAAAATATCAGTAATGAGCATTTTCACTTGTAGCTAGCATAAACGACGATAGCATGCTGTATTACTGTCACGAAATTGGAAAATACGTTTGCGTAAGATATTAATTGCCAAAAAAAAACAGAATGCAATGTATTTAAACACGGTTAAAATTATTACACTGAACATACCTGTAATTGCAAGATACAATACACAGTGAATACATGATATTTACAAAACACAATGAATAATGTCAGCTGGTTGTAGTCGGCTGGATTATGTATTTTCATAATTTTCTGTAAACCTAATTTAGATATGAGTAAGAATTTAAGATTTTCCCAATATAACTTGTACAAGGACTCTTACTGTGTAGAGGTTAGCAATATAATTAGAAATAAGAATGACTTCCAGTAGGCCTGAAAGTTTTTAGAAGGAAATGTTAGTATTTTCCTTTCAGCCGCTGAGGAAAGACTTATCCTCATAGTTCCTCTAAACAATATTAAATATTCGTTGGAAAGATTTTACACGCTAAATATAAAAACCTAAAATGATATAGCAGGAAAGACTCAAGAAATACTATGTGATTTAACTTGCTCTAAACAATGGAATCACACATTTGTGCATTCATTTTTAAGTATTTACATTTCGATTGTTTATACCTGAACGAAATTGGCATTACTGGAATAAAGTTAAGGTCATTGTAATGTAACCAAAGTAAAACTAAGTAAATTTCAATATATATGTGCCATGTATGGAAAGTCCCAATCACCCTAACTTTAATAAACAAAATTTTCGCTACAACGTGCGATGTAATGCACCGACAATGGTATGCTGTGTTCTTACACAGAATTATAATTTATGTAACCACCTGCCATTAAATAGTTCATTTTAATCAAATGGAAACCAGTTAAAATTAAAAATGAAGAGGAAGTCTAGAACATTGGACATAACTTCAGAAGATATTTATTCACTTTTGCTTGAAATACTTTTGCAATGGGAGTAAAGTATTTGGAGGAATACAGTGGGTAAAATACAACTCTTGCAAAAGTGTTAGTCCAAAGAAATGGGATTTTATTTCTTGATATAAAATTTAGTTGCGGAAAGTAGCAAAATATAAATGTCAGGAATAGCATACGTTTAACTGAAGCCGTCACGTTATTTTTTTACTTGCTAGAAGTAGTAAAAATCAATCGATGTTGGCGATACTGATACGCGCGTCAATATTAATATAGTCCTAATGCACGCAACCCTAAATTGGCGCGCAATGTTTTCGAAGTATTTTATAAAGGACCATAAATTGTGACCGAATAACTTCGTTTAGAAATCATGGCGTTAGACCAAACAAAGGATTCTAACTTTGGGTTTTACGAATGAGGTTGATGTTTTCCTGTACTGTTAAAAAAATCAGCAAATCACGGAAAAGGCACTAGCTAAAAACTACCCGGCTCTTTCCCTAAAAATACGCCAACGTTTTGTTTGTAAAAGTACGCCTAATTAACTTGAGTTAACGGAAAATTAATTTCTGTTTTTTTTACAGAAGTTCCATAAATGTACCGGACATTAATTTAAATTTACAGAAACTTAATCCCACATTATTACAGAAGTTCCGTAAATGTACGGAACATATTTCCTAGTTTAGCAGAATAAATATTAAATTTTGAATTGCATCACATTTAATAGGCCCAAAAACATGTTTCTAAAACGCATGAATTATTTTGAACAATTGAGACATTGTTATAACTGTGTTTCAAATTTTTCAGAAACTGGGAATGAGTTCAGAAGTTCTACCTGAAAATTAACACCCATTGTTTGGATTCTACGGATCTTACCTCTAGACCACTGTGACTTCCGTAATGCTTAGCCATTATATATTTGTATAGATTCAATATACAGTTCAGTAATAATTATTTATTTTAAAGCACGCAATTAATACAATTAAAACATACATTCACTATATTCCAGATAAATGCTTTCCAGATGTTATGATCTTTTCATAAGTAATTTCCGGAGAACCTATGATTTTGGTAGACAACGTATTTTTTCTAATTTTTTTTGCAAACATAATCATTTTAACATTATAAACTTATAATTTTACAATGAAAATTTTTCAACATTTACAAAAGTTTGTACAACTACAAAGAAGTACCTTGTCATATTTAAAAAAATTATTACAGTGCAGGAACTGTCGGTATATAGGAAAAAAGAATTCCTATGTAGTATTACAAAGTTTACCTTTGTAACTTTATAACCTAGTGATTTCACAAAGAAAGACTCTATAATTTTACAAGTATTTGTAAAAGTACAAAGAAAATCTTTGTTAATATGAAGATTTTTTTAGGGTTTATGAACTGTAGCGCATAAGTGGTGTATTCCTGAACCTGTGTTAAGGCCATGCCTGGTAGTTTTGCAATGATTTCGAAAATAATTTTTTCAAAATGAACTAATATATCTATCACAAAATCGCTACATTGTTTTGTCACTTATACATCAAAGTTTCTATCTGAATTTTTCCGTTGCAATGAACACAACGGATTTTTAGATTCTTGCACCCAAAGTATCACATATTTTAGCATGAAAATGAGCCAAAATGGCACAAAATATTTTTTTTTACTGGCAAACGACTCATTTTTTTAAAGCCTACATATAATTGTGCATAGTATGACTTCACACGCTCTCAATTTTTTTCAACCCATTTGGTTGAAAACTTTTTGAGTTTTTTGCACCAACGTGAAAAAAACTACCGGGCATGGCCTTAATGTATTAATTTTTGTTCCCCTACATGTGAGGATTATTCTGCCAAAAATACGACATGCGATGGTGTAACATCCTGTACGTATGTGCTGGATGCAGATGGAGATGTTTGTGGGACAACTTACCTAGGAACCACTTGAGTCTTGCTGGCGGGTTGCCATATCGGCTGACACACTTGATGGTTGTCCTCTCCCCTGCCCTGCCAGTCACATTGTGCTCTGGAAGGACCTGGCTAGAGTTGTACTCGATACGCGGCCTCTGTGGAGCCACTGCAACAGACAGCACCAAGACCAGCTCAGAGTGAGGCACACAATTTACTTAATTTTTCAGGGGCGTAGTCACAAAGGTGAGGGGATACCGGGATATATCCCCGCTCCAAATTGCAAATAGACTGCTTGAATATAAGATTAGCGGTGTTGTATTCGCCGTGTAGGTGCAAAAACTGTTTTTTTTGCACATTTAAACTAAAATATTTCCGGGGGAAGGCACCCGGACCCGGACCCCCACTTCACGACATGTGATCGGAGTCCTCTTACTATGTTGTGAAAATTCTCAAGTTGGTATCCCTGGCTACGCCCCTGTTCTTTTTCTTTACCAACGAAATACAGAAATGTGCAAATGTCCACACTTTGACGACACATAAGGGGAAGCGTTGGCATTTGTTATATCTTATGTAACACATGACACGATTTCAGTCATGGACATCAAGACTACCAAACGAACAGTAAACATTTACGTAATATACCACCTTGCCACTAACAGACTTGGCTTAGAACATTCTGAAAATCCACAAGCATTTACGTAAATCTCAGCTTAGTTAAACTTCATACGTTTTTTATTCCCTTAGATGATATTAAATTTCGAAAAATCCTTGCGTCACACCTTAGACTGTTTTATGTGTGTCCCACAGACGTAAAAACTTGGCGATAACCTGATGGCCTCAAAGTGTATCAACGATTTATTGAGAACTCCTTTTCCACTTTCCATTACTTTTTATCTTCAAAGATGTCGAATGCTTGAAAATTTATATATAATCTTTTAGTTCCTTGTGGTCTATATATATGTTGTTTTTAAATCGAATACTCATTTTACGTTTTTTCTACCACTATCATGAGAAACTTGGGGTAAAAATCTTTAAAAGGTGTATTGTGCAATTAGGCTGCGTAAGCGTCATCCTGGAACAAAGATCACTTCGAAATATCAACTGATTCGATAAATATCGAATAATAATAATAGAAAACCCATTTCACGTATTTTCGCCTCGTTAAGTAGCGAAATTCAAAACATCTTAAAATCTCATCTTAGAAGTTTTTAAAGTATTAACCTGAAGCAAAAATCATGAAATTCATTAGGTTTGATCTACATAGACGTTTAATAAAATACAGAATTCACTGGATTTGATTTAGGCTATAAACAAGATGTAAGAAAATGAATAGCCGTAAACTCCGGGAGGTGATTCCTAGTGAAATAGCAAGGAAACATTGCATGAGGCACTTTCAAGACAACTGAATATTAAAAGCGTTATGAACCCTTGAATGCCGAGTTTGAAAATAGTAGTTTGTCCAACTATAAAAAATGGTTCCGAGATAAATCACGATTCTGTTGCTAATTTTAAATATTATTGAGAATTTTCCCTGTAAAAGATTATGCCTTAAAATGTTCCCCCTTCATGAAAATAATTGTGCTGTAAAACCAAATTGCTTTCCTGATTTACCGAAACGATCCTGTATTTTTTAACTTTACTTGACTCTATTTTCCGACATGCTTTCTTACAACTGCATCACAGGTTTAATTTCCATGCACTGCGCACGTACAAGGCAATACAACACAGTCAAAAAGACTCTAAAGTAAAAGTTATTTTACTTTTCATATTTATGTACACATTTTCATAGTAGTCATGTACAATATTTTAGCATGATTATTAAATAAAAATCTTAATACATTTTTCCAAACTTTGTGCTTTACGCACGAACTGAAAGTTCGGTGCAAGAATATTTTCATTGATGTTTCTTTTATAAAAGCACGTAACCGTAAGCCTTGCCACTCTATTAGACACCTGTAAACATAATATTTAAAAATACATTGAAAAGTGAATATGTCTTGTATTTTAATATATTTCCTCAAACTTTAGGATTTATGTGAGAACTGCAGATAAAGTGTAACAAACTTGTCTCAATTTTTCTCAATATCTATTAGCTAACCATAAGCATCATCGAGGCCAATAGCGGCCGGCATATAAGTGCACAAGTGTAAGTGCACACTCATTTTAATGTGAAGCATTTTCTCAAAATATTTAAAACATTGTTGTGTGTTTTGCAACGCCAGTACAGTTTAAATTGTTCGTCTAATCGATCGCTAATACACGGAGATTTTATGCTGTAAAGCTGCGATTTTGCAACATTGTACTGTGTACAATAGAGCTATGCTCTTCTCTAGGCCTCTCTTCTTGGCCTCTGCGCATGCGCACGCCAAAGTAACATCACCTCGTATGGGAGTTTTAACATTGAAGAAGTGCACAGGTCGAACTGTGCTCATGCCCGTTGATTGCGGAAATGATTACTTCTTTCAGCTCTTGGTGGCAGCACCTACTGGCGCAGCTAGTGTTACATCCTCACAACTATAAAACACCTCGCTAGATGCCAGCAGTTACGCTTTTTCCAGGCCAAACGAACATTCTGGGCAAAAATATGACAGGAGCCTTGAGCAAAACTTGCGAGGAGACGCTGGGATTTTAAATGAAAACAAATTTCAATAATACAGGGTGCAGGCAACGAATGTATGTAATCACAGAGACTATTTTTACACATTGTACCCTAGATATAAAAAACTCAATAACCTTACCAGAAAATAATAATATTTTTACGTCGGACGTTACGAATAAAGGAAATTTTAATTTCCGAAACGAGAACCTCGCAATTAAATTTAAACTACGTAGAGAATTGTACGTACTTATTGCCTATTTAAGATCCTTATTGAAATGCCCGGAAATTAAATAATTGGAAATGAGAAACAACTTTCAGTGTTAGTAATGAAATTTTAATCCATGTTCTGTATCATGAAAAGTTTATTAAAACAACAAGAAATTTAGTGTGAAGGAATGATTTGTGACTGTTTTCACTAAAAATTTTCTTTCTTAATTATTTTTCGACACAATGTGTGAACATCCATTGCCTGACTTCACCGGCCAATACTGATCATGGTATTAGACAACATATAGACTTAATACTTAAACTAATGATTACCAATGAAGTGTTTCTTATTCGTTAGTATTCCGTCCCACTCAAATGCACAACTTTAACCGCCGAGTCAGGTGGCGCAATGGTAACACGATGGACACACATTCGGACTCCGTGCGTGGCTTTTCAGTGTTTTCCGATATATCTCCAGACGAATACATGAATCGTTCCTTAACATTGGCCACAGCCGTTTATTTTCGCAATCCCTGTCCTTCGATAAATTTGATTGTGTCTGTATCTAATGACATCACTGTCGAGGAGACGTAAAACTTATTTTTAAAAAATCGTATTTTCACCAACTCCAGAATACAAGTGCGGTATGGATAACCTAAATGAGGTGCCAAATTAAACGAATTTTGCTTTCTTAACTAAACATATCATGTGTGTCAGTGTCAATGCATTGCTGAACGTTATAGGAAGCCGGCCGCCTGGTCTATGAAAAGAAGACACACTTCAAACTACTTGGGAAAATGACAATTAAACGCCACGCACATTGGAAGCATTATTTTAAAGTCCTCGAACTTGGTTAAAATCAGCTTCTTCAGACGCTTGTTATTCAGTATGTAACAGATTCGTTCGAAATTGAGGTCAACAAGTACGTTAAACTCTGCTATAGTGACGGGTTCAATGATATAATAGGGTAACCACTTAAATGCCAACAGTAAAAACGTTACGGCTAAAACACTGCGTGCGCGATTAAGACTTTGGCCGTAGAGGCGAACTCACAATACGTATGCCGGCCGTCGTCGCTCGTAGAGTCTCATCGGATTTCGCCTCACACGCACAAAACACGCCCTTAACCATTCGGTCACCTTAAGATAGAATAAATTTTCCGGTAAATTTTATGAGTCAGACTCTTGCAACGCTGATTTTTTTTTATTTATTGGGGAAGATAGTTTTTGTACTTACATCCAGGGCCCGGTAATTTTCGCGAAAAGATTTTTGCCCCACTTCGTTTCAGTGTCTTACGTGCACACCTGCAGCTCAACTTCATGGCTATTGGCAGAGTGTTTTTGCGCAGAGTCGTTATTCATTTGACTGTGCCAATCAGTACAAGGATAACTGCCACACATCATGTATGTGATTTGCGTGTTTAACCTCCAGGCGCTCGGTGTTACAGCATCCAATTACTAGAGCCACGATTTTGTCGCGAAAAGAATTTTGCAACATTTTGTTTCAGTGTCTCGCGCGCACCTCGGCAACTCTGCCTCACGGCTATTGACAGCGTGTCTTTGCTCAGACACGTCCCTCATTTGACTGCACCAATAAGAATGAGGCTATTGTGACGTAATACTTCTGTGATTTGTCAGTAGAACCTCAAGACGTGTGACAGTTAAAACGTCCAATCACTGGCCATGAAACAGAGTTGCGGATGTGAATATAAGGCATGGAAACCAAATGGTGCAAAAATCTTTTCGCCATATAATCGTGGCTCTACCAATTACTGATCACAAAGCAAAGATGCAGGTGCGCACGTAAGACACTGAAACAAAGTGTTGCAAAAATATTTTCGCGAAAACTACCGGGCCCTACTTATATATATATATATATATATATATATATATATATATATATATATATATATATATACACACACACACACACATAAATGTTATGTTGGTTTGTGTACGCTTCAAAAACTCGAAAAGTTCTGCACCGATCGAGCTGAAATTTTAGCATGATATATAATCCGCATCAAGGATTGTTTTTATCTAATTTGCGACCGCGAAAAAAAAAGCTAGGAAAACACTCGCTGACAACTCAGGTATTGTATAAAGTTTGGGGTGTGGGAAAGGTGGGGTTACGGGTTCGTATCCCGTGCAAGACTTTGCGATGGGAATTACATGGCATCATACAAGCGTATTGCACGCGCTCTTTACACTGTTATTGAGTACGCTAGCTGTTAAATGCCGGGCAACTGTTTTTGCGGTGGAAGCCGCAGCCGGGCAGCTGTTTTATAGAGAAATAAAGATGAATTAAAAAAAGAAGTTCTGCAATTAAAGTACGCTTAGCACAGTGGACTGGACAAATCTGTTTGTATTTGATGTTTTAAAGATAAACAGTGAATATAGTATAATATAGAATATAGTATCACCATCAATTAACACGTAACTAAAAGTTAGTTACTCTTTTCTATAATACACGCGGGCGAAGCCGCAACGGGACAGCTAGTATCCTATAGATATTTCACTGTACAGTAATTTTCGATATGATCAGGTAGGAATGGCTCATTTTCAGTCTCTCTCGTCTGTATCGGTTGCTGTTTTCACCTACTGGGTTCGTTTCACTTTTGTTTCTCCGAGATTGTGCTCTACTCCATCTCTCTCTCTGGTTAAATACATACGTCTGTATCCTGTCAACCTCGTCTCTTCATGGGTGGATGGCTGATCTACGTCAAACACGACCTCTTTGTCGCACCTTCTCTTCCGACGTCCAGTTTACAGGAGGCTTCTTTGCGCGAAAGAGAAGCAATTCATCACAGGAGTGTAATTTAACCCCGGGAACGTCGACGCATCCGGCGCTTGGCCAGCGAGTGACGAGTGACGAGCGACTCCGCTGTTGTCGAGCAGAGCACTCGCCGCTGTTTACCAACCTGGTCACTGCGCTAATTACAGTCCTGGTTAGCTAACACAGCCCTCGACTAGGGTTGAACCCTGCCGTGACTGTTAGCACACCTTCCACGTGTCAAGAGCACAGTTACAGCTGCCGAGCTATACAGTATTACCGTTTCTCATGTAACGGCGAAGCGAATACTTGAGACGGCGTGGTAGATAAATATGCGCAGAGTTATACAACTGAAATATACAGTTTTTGAATGTCAGCATAGAAAATCTACAAAACAGCAATCCTTGATAATTATATTTGCCAACTTTATTACGAAACATTTATCTGTAATTATGCATTTGTTAAACGTGATCTCTTGCGCCGCAATTAAATGTACAAGATTTCGACGTCAGAGATTGTTCTTGAGAAACACGTTAATCGAGAAACAGTACTGCTCAGAAAGTTGGAAAAAAAACAGTTTTGTGGGATTGCTGTCAGTTGATTTTTGCAAACTGGCTTCGAGAAACCTACAATTCAGAACTGTAGCTTTTGGCGCTGAATTACATTTTAAGGGTCTGAGCCCGGGGTTGTACATGTTTGACGATAGTTATTTTTTAAACATAAACGGTAGTCGATATTGTGAAATCGCTCCGTAACTTCCTTATGGTTATTTTATCTACATGCTCTGATTTTGACGATACAGAAGGCACCATGATAGTGGCTAACTAGGTAATTAACGACCTTTCCTATTAATTGATCAATTATCTCACATGTGTATACCGTTTGTCTCAAAAAATTACATTACAAAGTAAAATCAGTATTTCGTGAAAGTTACAGAGCAATTTTACGATATAGGCACTCATATAGGTTTTAAAAATAATTCTCTAGAAATCCTTAGGAATGCGTGGCAGATATATAACCGCTAAAACATCAGCTGAACCCTACATGTTTTTGAAAGTTATTGTGGAAGTACTACAGAACAACATCCTCAGATAATAATATTTTCCAACATTAAGAGCAATCATTTGCCCAGAATGACCCATTATTTGATAAGCATGATCTGTCGCGCCACAATAAAATATACGAGACTTCAGCGTCAGAGGTGGTTTTACGGATACTTTAGCTACGAAAGATGCAAAACACTGTGGCATAGGGATTCTGTTTTTTTATTTTTGCAAATATACTTCGAGAAAACTATAAGTTTAAACTGATATTTTTTGCACTAAAATATAGGTACATGATTTCCTCTTGAATGATTTTTTTTTTTGCATTATAGTTGACTGACACGTGCGTGTATACACTGACAAAGAACTTTGATGTTCAGTCAAACAACATACCTTAGAAAACGCCGTAGTTTCTTGCAACATATAAACCAGCATAATATATATACGTATATATAAATATTTATTTATTCTTGTTAACTCAGTCGAACTGGGTAACAGCTGCACGTACCAGCGTAAAACCAGTAATTTTCTGTTAGACTGAATGTACGTTGAAATCCAGCAAACAGACGAGTTCATTTATTCATAAACTATACTCTTTAATAATGCTATATTACTAACAAGAACAATTCCATTTTCTTATATGAATAAGATGTTTTGTATAAGTATCGAAACATTCTGTTATTGTAACAGTTTAGATAGTAATGTTAACGTAACCTAGTTTTGTTTATATATTTCAATAAATAGTTTCCCTCGAACAAAGGGAATTCAATTGAAAAACGGTCACTAATAATACATTTGTACATGAACAACTTCAGATCATTGCCAGTATCAAATCCTCGACAAAAATTAGTGTTATTAGTTTTACGTCTATATCAGTCTGTCTGTGGCTTCGTAGTTCCTAAATGGATGGACCGATATCAATATTTGCTTTTAAACTGAAGCTGGTTTCATCAGATGGTTCACCTCTACATTTGACGAAATTATTTCCAGGTGTTAAAATTTATAAGCACTTTTCGAGTGGGCGTTAGAATTTTATTGACACGTAATTAAATATTTATTACGCTACAATGCAGTATAGATTGCTAGACAAAATGCTCCTATGAACGTTAGGTTCTGACGTTTGCAGTCAATGCATTAAACACACTTAGTTTTGAAGACATAAGTTCAACGATTTGGTAGCTGAAGTTAATAGGGTGTTAACAGTTTAAAGAAGTTTTTACTATAGTACTTAAAAGTACAGGCAGCGATGTCTTTGACGATGGCTGGGTGTATGTGTGTGTATATGTATGTGTATATATACGTACATGCACACACACACACTCAAGGTGATTCTTAACATACGTTGCCAACTCTGGGAGGTGATTCTTGATCAGAAATTAGGTATAGTGCAGAACGAGATTTTTGTTTTGTGCAACTCGGATGGGAGAAATTCACAATTGAAAAATTATTTCAAAATGTTATTTTAGCAAATATCAGAAACGTCGTGGATTTAAATTTCAGTTCTATGTAGAGTGATTAGTGTTACTGAGATCTTCAAACTATTAAGAAACTTCTCTTTAAACTGTTCACTTAATGAAAATTACAGGGGTGGTCACCCTTTCTGTACGAGAACCTTTGTAGCGTTGGGCATTGAGAACATGTCATGTTTCCTTTTTGAACAGCCCTAAGCAACACATAAGGCTCTATGTTTGCAAGTCGCAAGACTGCACCATTAAAAATAATATTCATATTATGTGCCAACGCTGCAATACCTGGCATATATGAAAAATCTGCTACACCTACAATGTAATCACATGCGGAACGCTTGTTCATGCATATGCAGTTTAGAAAAATGCATCCTGTGGTACAGTTCTTAAAATCCATGTCATATATTTCAAGCAAGTAAACATCATCAAGTTCACTTTCAAAAACCTCCATATACAAGCATGCCTGTCACATACATTCACCTATGACGTATTTCAGGTGTGAATCTCTGAAAAAAAAAAGTCAAAATTAGGACGCTAATGATGCTACAATCTCTTCGCTACAGATTGAAATATTCACTTCAAATGCACTGTATTCCGTCTGGTTATTTTAATGATATATAACTTGTAAACGGTGCATTCTAGCAACTAGCAAATAACTTTTTATGTTTCTTGTACTGCTCAGAAATTTAACATAGAATGCTTGGAAACCTCAACGTCACAAAAGTTCTCGACAGTAAGAGTGTGATCACCCCTGTTCTAACCATAAAGGGGAGAGTTTTAAAGAGTGGATTCTTGCTGGGTAGAAGATCTCAATTAGACTAATCATTGCACACAGAATTGAAATTTAACTCCACCTCGTTTCCGATATTTTGACAAAACACCATTTTGTAGTGTAATTTTTAAGAGTGAATTGCTCCCTAACGAATTGCACTAGACAAAAATGTAATTTCGTAACCATACCTCATTTCTGATACTGAATAACCTTCCAATCTTTGTATAATAAGTTAAGAAACATCCTGTGTGAGTGTAGGTATATAGACCTATATATTTATACACATACATACAATTGTTAGTAAAATGAATAATAAGAAAAGCAATAAATTGAAATGACTACTGAAATAAAATATAAGTAAGGTGAATTCAGAACCCCTTACGATATTTATTTCGAAATCTGTATGCAACCGCTAACATGTGATGTTTTAAAAAGTAATGTTTTAGCTAGCTGCATTGTTAAATAAAATAGATTACCTTTTCAACCGGAAGTTAATGTTATAGAGATTTTATGAGTGCTTAATGAAAGATTGAATCAATGGTGTTGTTCCTGAGACAGCCCTTCAAGCATCGCCAGCATCCCCTACGATTTTATAGAGCAAGTATTGGGAGACAATCACTGGTAATCGGGTCCTTATCGCCATGGTGTGAGATAAGACTGAATAATGAACTATCACTGCGCCGCCTTTATTTATTTCTCAGATAGTATTGCACACTTTCCACCTAGGCACAAGTCTTAGAAAGAATATGTCTAAAATCACGTAATGTGTAACATTTGTAACATTTGACATAAAATATAGTCTTAAAGGTCATTAGCTGATTATATTCCATACAACCAAGCGTGTTGGTGGAACGGTAACAGATTGGACTAGCATTCGCAAGAACCGAAGATCGATACTCGACTCCTGCTATATCCTGATTTCGGTTTTATAGAGTTCCCGAAATTACTCCAGGCAATGCTGGGATTGTTATTTAAGATAGGCCATGGCAGATTCCTATCTTAGTTACTGTCTTAATGTGAATGTTTATGTATACCATTTCTAATTACCTCGCCTTTGGCGAGACGTAGAGCCGAATAAAAATTATAAATAAATTATTCTGTAAAGAATAATCCCTTATTGTAAAGTTAATGTTATTTGCCTTAAAACAGTTTTAGAAGAGAACTAACGAGCACCATCTATAAATCTAGTCTGTTTACAAACACGAAAATATTAGAGTTTCAGCGGTACAATTCAGCGCATAAATAAAACTGTGAATTAGTAATTCCACCTAACATAATATTCTGATTTCAGTAAGCAAAAAGTGAAAGAAAAAATAAAAACATTATTTACTGTAAAAAGCACTACATGGATTTATGTATAGATTGTTCATATATAAAGTACAATTACAGATTATAAAAAAACTGTTGATACTTTTAGAATTAGCTTCAAATTCCTCAAAAATACTTTATCACATACATGACATAGATTAGGTTTTACATGTTTTTATAATAATTATTTTTGACATTCATTACTAACATTTTCAAATTAATATAAAACTAACCATCCTACGTTTTGTGTGAGTTATTGTGATAGTAACCACTCAGAAATCTCTGCGTAATCCTTTAGCGTGTCTCTGGAAGGATTATTCATTCCTGAAAAATAACTTACTTGCTCCACTTTTCAGGTTTAGGGATGGGGCAGGTCGTTAGTGAAGAAGAAATATATAGAGGACTTAAAATGAAACATCGACGCATTCCGCAGTGAGTGTTCTCGGAATCTGAGAGAACAAACTTTTCTTGACTGTTTTCATTAACTGTTGGTATATGACGACTACCTGACAAAAATACAGAAGTTAGGACAAAGCTGACAGCTGTTAATTTAAAATAATTTGAGACGTTAATAAATATCAATAATTGAAAGGGATATGTGACACTAGACCAGTTTTATCACAGATTTAAATATATTAAATTATTGTGCTCTCCGTGATTAGTGTAATATTTTTTAACTATGAGAAAATTGTATTATAATTTGTTTTCGGAAATTAAAATTTCTTTTGTTCTTTGATTTCGTGTAGCAGGCTAGAATCAAGTAAATATAGGCAAGTAATGGAATACATGTTAGCGAAAATCTCTTAACGAACAAATAAAACAGTGTTAAAAATGGTTTCTAATATATTATAAATCATATAATAATCCGTTATTGATATAAATTAAAATACCAATTTTGTACGCAAATGATAACAATAGCTTCCGTATTTTCTTACTTGCATACTCAACATATTGAGTTAATCATATGAAATGTTTCAGTAGAGAAAAATATCACTCCATCTTTCAGTGAAGGAAAAAATCATTTTTAACAAGTTGGAAATCTTACTTCATGTTACAGTTGTATTTGAATAACTCTTTGTAAGTACTTATAAAACAATTAATAGTTTCAAATTTTTTACAGTAGAGAGCTCGTGCACTGACATAATTAGACCACTCATAATTTTTTTTATTTATACTAACTGTAAATTTGACATGGCAACTAAATAACTTTGTACAGTAATTCTCTTAAAAGGAAGAAATTCTGCATAAAGAGCGAGAAATCATGGATTTTAATGTGAATGTATGTTCTTAGCCGAGCGTAATAACTTTTTTTTGTCCTAGAAAAAAGGAAAAAAATTGTTAGGAATATTTGAAGGTAATTGGTGAAGGAAAGGGGAACTTTCTACAATGTCATACCGTACCGATGGGCGTTGTACGCGATTCAAATTCCTGTTCCTGAGAACTCATCACTAAGTAGATTGCAGTGGAATTTCGTTCGTACCACCAGCATGGAACTGTTTTGATCGAAAACCAATAATTGCTGATTTTAAACGTTATAGTGCTGCTTACAAGAAACATTAAATTCCATAATTTTTAAAATAACTATTTCATCACAAAACGGCCTCTTATATTGTTCACGTATCTTTCAAATATTTATTAAGCAGCCGAGGTAATTTCTGAAGGAAAATTTAGTTTCATTCTATATTCATAGGTATAATATATAACAGTAATAATGGACGGATCACTTGGCAGTACCATACTATCGCCAATAAATTTTACTGAATTAGAAACGAACACAACATTTTGTATTTTGCAATATAGTCCCAGTCTGAAAATAATAAAAAATGAATTGATAGAAGTTACCCTTGACTTGTGGATTTCCTTTAGGCACTTACACCCTTTGCTTTAGCTTATCCTTATTTAGTCTTCATGACATACACGAGCAAAGACATTTAATATTATAATTTAATAATTCTAAAAACATTGACTCTAATGACACTTTAATCGTTCAAATAAATTATCTTGTTCCATTGTTAACTTTTCTTCGTAGAAAGTTGTACTTCTGATTACAGTTCGTATTTAAACTGTACAGTCCACGGGTTATTTCACTTCTAACGTCAGTTATGTTGCCTCCTACTCTCAGGCTGTGTTTCAGATAAGCAAAAATACAAGCCCGCGTACTTGCACTCGGAAGTGAAGTCATTGTTCAAACTGGCCGAGTGCGGGTATGCGTACGAGTACTCGTGTTGGTATGACGCAATCATGTCCGGCAGGTAGCTGTGTATGGTCCGCACAACAACTCACTGCCACTTACGCATGTTATCGGAGTGTTGCGTGCACGCGCGTGTGTGTGTGGCAACGATTGCTGTGGTAGCATTGATCCCTCATTTTAAGTGAAAGTTTCATTATCAATGGCGTTATATCATAAAAGGTCTAAAGATGAGCAGACATTTAATTGGGAAATACGTACAGACGCAACCTTTTAATGTTTTACTTAATGGTACGGCGGCCTTTTTCTTTATTACTTTTATTTAATACCCAAGCGTATTTATACTCTCTCCTTTGGCATTAGCGGCTCCTTACCCTTCCCTCAGTAATACATGAGATAGGCCCTGACCTGGGCCAGCATAACATTTCACATGTTTATTAAGCTTCCCACAGTCTATTGGGCACGTGCACTGATTGTACTACGTGCCGGCCCGTTACCCCCCGCGCTACACCCCTATCATACCAACAAGTCGTTGTCACCATACAACGGCGCACTCACTTATCAGAGGTGAAGACTGATGGTCAGACAGGCAGTAAAGTGTTGTGGTGTTGCAAATGGCGAGAACGCATGGAACACGCAAGGTTTTACGGAGTGAATACGAGTATGAGCGCGAGTGCATGTACTAGTACGAGTGTGAATTATTTTGAACACAGTCCTAGTGGAGGTTTCGGTCCAGGTTATAAGGTTCTGATAATACAGCAGTGCTACTTGTTGTTTACGTCACTGTACTTGCTGTATTGGTGTGAAACAAATCTGTTAGTAAAATAGAAGTCTAAAAAATACAATTGGCCGATTTGAAGTGCAATCAAATTTTAATTATTAAAAACTTTACTTAATACACCACAACTATTTGGAGACATGATTATGCACTGTAATCTATATGTCTTGGCTAAAGTCTTAGCGCAAAACGAATTGTCTGAAAAGCATGTATTCAAATAATGAACATAAATTAATATAAACCTATAAATGAGACGGTGAAAGCCGAAGTGGCGTACGTCACATTTTCGCCGTCTTTCAGCTAAGTTCATATACACAATCAACACATCAATAGGTGTTTGCTGGAATAATGGTGTAAATAACAACTCCACGGTCAGCTCCATAACAAGCAGCTGTAGTTTAACACACAAATGAATTGAAGGTTTTGCCGGTAGACATTATGGCGCATGTCAAGACTTACATCAATTTCCATGAACTGAAAGTGCTTTGCTATGCTGTTTTTCACTGGTTTATGAAAACACAGAGCATCAACTGAGTTTAGTGTGATGAAGTAGTACAAATACGGACGAAGTAAGTGAACACACCGCCCGTGAGTTTAGTATTATTGAGAGTTCAGGATCAGAAGAATGGAAACCTAATTCAGGGCGTTCTGAATCTTATGGTAAGATATTTACTATGTTACTTTTCTGAAAAATTAAGTGAATACGAACATTATTTGAGTTAAGTTTTTAAATTAATTATCATCCGAAATAATATTTAAGCTAACGAGTAATAGGATGACGTTAATATAAATAACATAAACTCTGAAATTACTTATACCACAATAGCATGTAACAATGTCGGGGTTAACATCTGGATTTATCATGCATTTATGGATGTATAACAGCCAATAACCCAAACCAAGTACAGGTGCTTAACGTAATTTACGGCAACTCTGTATAATAGTACAGAATACCATGCTCATTAAAATTTATTATTGTTACAACTGATGAAAATGGAGAAGGTAGAGTCATCACCACTGCCAGGAACGCAGGAAATGTTGAGAATAGCGATAAGCATGAAGAACCACAACGGAATGCAAACCAAGTAAAAAATAACAATGAAAGGGACGTCGAAATTCCAGCAAAAATACATACATTAAAAAGAATGGTAAAATAGTTCCAGGTGTGAATTATCAGAATAAAAGTGATTTATAAAAAATATCGGTAGAGTAAAAAATTAACTTGACAAATTATGGAAATAAAACTCATTTAGTGCTCGAAATGTTTTCGTTTGTGGTTAGATCAAACAGAATGAACCCAGAACGAGACGACCCAGAAAACATTCGCGATCTTCGAAAAGTACAAGTAAACGCTATTTCATATAAGTACCTGGCCAAACAGATTGTTTGTAAAACGTAATTTCTTGACACATTTCATATATCAGATGGTCGCATGAAGAGGGACAATACAAAAAGTGAAAAACTGACAAAAACCTGGTTCTGATGTACGAGGAAGTGGTGTTCCTGCTAACGAAATATCAGACGAAAGATTGAATGTGGTCAGAGAACAAATAACACAATTTCCTTCCTGTCTGCCCCATTACACCAGGAATAAAAATCCAAACCGTAAATACCTTTTCTGTGACTTAAATGTGGATCTCGTGTTCCAGACTACATTTATCGCCGGACATTAAATAATTAATTAATATCATCTTCGTTTTCATGCTCCACGTACTGGCACATGCAGTAAATGTGATAGTTACAGAGTAGCCAAATAAACTCTAAAATATGAAGTGGAAATACGTTTGTTGGACGAAGAACATGAACTCCATCTTCGAAAAATACAGCTTGCCCCAAATATCTATGAAGGCTGATACAAACAGATCCAAGAAAGACAATTAGATTATGATTTCGCATTTTATATGGAAAAAGGTTTCGCTTTCTTCAAAATCACTACGTCACTCTCGTACTACAAACGTAACATTAATGTATATAACCTTGGATGCCATGAACCAAACATTGGTTTTGCCTTTATGTACGTTTGGGATTAGACTATTAGCTGCCGTAGCTTGAAAGATGTAAGTTCATGTGTAATAAAAGACATTGAAACACAGGCATCCCAGTCTAAACACGTGGTAATGTACAGCGATTCTTGCACTAATTAAAACCGAAATTGGATGGTAGTCCTGTATCTACTGAAACTAGTTCAACAGGATGATGATACAATTGATATAATTGACCATAAATGTATGATAAATGGCTATTCGTAACTCACAAATGATAGTGACTTTGGAGCAATAGAAACATATTCCAGAGGCAACACAAACTATGTGTCGAAAAAATGGTACTCTGTAAATCTACAGTCTCAGAAAAAGCAAATGTTCCACTTAACAACTATGGCTACGGTTGATTTCAAGACTACACAAAATCTTGAGCAAGTAATTCCAAAACAAAACAAATATATAAATAAAAAAACCTTTATGAACCAGTGCCATGGTTGAAAAAGCAGTCAATTCGTTATGAAGAGTATCCATTCTCAGCACCTGACGGTAAACCAGATATGTTCGACAACCGAAGGTGAATGTGGCAGTGACAGTGAATGAACATCAATGTTTTCGACAACCGAG